>WNGS01066681.1:1604198-1614281 GCA_020271785.1 Procambarus virginalis | reverse complement strand
CACCACCCTCACGTGTACATGGGAGCGGCCTCCACCACCACCACCCTCACGTGTACATGGGGGCGGCCTCCCACCCCACCACCCTCACGTGTACATGGGAGCGGCCTCCCACCACCACCCTCACGTGTACATGGGAGCGGCCTCCCACCACACCCTCACGTGTACATGGGAGCGGCCTCCCACCACCACCCTCCCGTGTACATGGGGGCGGCCTCCCACCACCCTCACGTGTACATGGGAGCGGCTCCCACCACCACCCTCACGTGTACATGGGAGCGGCCTCCCACCACCACCCTCACGTGTACATGGGAGCGGCCTCCCACCACCACCCTCCGTGTACATGGGAGCGGCCTCCCACCACCCCACCCTCACGTGTACATGGGGCGGCCTCCCACCACCACCCTCCCGTGTACATGGGGGCGGCCTCCCACCACCACCTCACGTGTACATGGGAGCGGCCTCCCACCACCACCCTCACGTGTACATGGGAGCGGCCTCCCACCACCACCCTCCCGTGTACATGGGGGCGGCCTCCCACCACCACCCTCACGTGTACATGGGAGCGGCCTCCCACCACCACCCTCACGTGTACATGGGAGCGGCCTCCCACCACCACCACCCTCACGTGTACATGGGGGCGGCCTCCCACCACCACCCTCACGTGTACATGGGAGCGGCCTCCCACCCACCCTCCCGTGTACATGGGAGCGGCTCCCACCACCACCCTCACGTGTACATGGGAGCGGCCTCACCACCACCACCCTCACGTGTACATGGGAGCGGCCTCCCCCACCACCACCTCACGTGTACATGGGGGCGGCCTCCCACCACCACCCTCACGTGTACATGGGAGCGGCCTCCCACCACCACCACCCTCACGTGTACATGAGAGCGGCCTCCCACCACCACCCTCCCGTGTACATGGGAGCGGCCTCCCACCACCACCCTCACGTGTACATGAGAGCGGCCTCCCACCACCACCCTCACGTGTACATGGGAGCGGCCTCCCACCACCACCCTCCCGTGTACATGGGAGCGGCCTCCACCACCACCACCCTCACGTGTACATGAGAGCGGCCTCCCACCACCACCCTCCCGTGTACATGGGAGCGGCCTCCCACCACCACCCTCACGTGTACATGAGAGCGGCCTCCACCACCACCCTCACGTGTACATGGGAGCGGCCTCCCACCACCACCCTCACGTGTACATGGGAGCGGCCTCCCACCACCACCCTCACGTGTACATGAGAGCGGCCTCCCACCACCACCCCCCGTGTACATGGGAGCGGCCTCCCACCACCACCACCCTCACGTGTACATGGGGGCGGCCTCCCACCACCACCCTCACGTGTACATGGGAGCGGCCTCCCACCACCACCCCCTCACGTGTACATGGGAGCGGCCTCCCACCACCACCCTCACGTGTACATGGGAGCGGCCTCCCACCACCACCCTCACGTGTACATGAGAGCGGCCTCCCACCACCACCCTCACGTGTACATGGGAGCGGCCTCCCACCACACCCTCACGTGTACATGGGAGCGGCCTCCCACCACCACCCTCACGTGTACATGAGAGCGGCCTCCCACCACCACCCTCCCGTGTACATGGGAGCGGCCTCCCACCACCACCCTCACGTGTACATGGAGCGGCCTCCCACCACCACCCTCCCGTGTACATGGAGCGGCCTCCCACCACCACCACCCTCACGTGTACATGGGAGCGGCCTCCCACCACCACCCTCCCGTGTACATGGGAGCGGCCTCCCACCACCCTCACGTATACACGGGAGCGGCCTCCCACCACCCTCACGTGTACATGAGAGCGGCCTCCCACCACCACCCTCCCGTGTACATGGGAGCGGCCTCCACCACCACCCTCACGTGTACATGGGGGCGGCCTCCCACCACCACCCTCACGTGTACATGGGGGCGGCCTCCCACCACCCTCACGTATACATGGGAGCGGCCTCCCACCACCCTCACGTGTACATGGAGCGGCCTCCCACCACCACCCTCCCGTGTACATGGGAGCGGCCTCCCACCACCACCACCCTCACGTGTACATGGGGGCGGCCTCCCACCACCACCCTCACGTGTACATGGGGGCGGCCTCCCACCACCACCCTCACGTGTACATGGGGGCGGCCTCCCACCACCACCCTCCCGTGTACATGGGAGCGGCCTCCCACCACCACCCTCCCGTGTACATGGGGGCGGCCTCCCACCACCACCCTCACGTGTACATGGGAGCGGCCTCCCACCACCACCCTCCCGTGTACATGGGAGCGGCCTCCCACCACCACCCTCCCGTGTACATGGGGGCGGCCTCCCACCACCACCCTCACGTGTACATGGGAGCGGCCTCCCACCACCACCCTCACGTGTACATGGGAGCGGCCTCCCACCACCACCCTCCCGTGTACATGGGAGCGGCCTCCCACCACCACCCTCCCGTGTACATGGGAGCGGCCTCCCACCACCACCCTCACGTGTACATGAGAGCGGCCTCCCACCACCACCCTCCCGTGTACATGGGAGCGGCCTCCCACCACCACTCTCACGTGTACATGGGAGCGGCCTCCCACCACCACCCTCCCGTGTACATGGGAGCGGCCTCCCACCACCACCCTCACGTGTACATGGGGGCGGCCTCCCACCACCACCCTCACGTGTACATGGGAGCGGCCTCCCACCACCACCCTCACGTGTACATGGGAGCGGCCTCCCACCACCACCCTCCCGTGTACATGGGAGCGGCCTCCCACCACCACCCTCCCGTGTACATGGGGGCGGCCTCCCACCACCACCCTCCCGTGTACATGGGGGCGGCCTCCCACCACCACCCTCCCGTGTACATGGGAGCGGCCTCCCACCACCACCCTCCCGTGTACATGGGAGCGGCCTCCCACCACCACCCTCCCGTGTACATGGGAGCGTATCCGTCTGTAAATTATCCCGAAACTGATCCATTATTTACGGTGGGAGTGAGGCCATACAGGGAGGCACACGCCCACCTACATGTAGTGTTGGCTGGTGTTGACGTATAGACGCACAGTCCTCTGCTGCCACGACGTTCTTTAGACGCACAGCCCTCTGCTGCCACGACGTTCTTTAGACGCACAGCCCTCTCCTGCCACGACGTTCTTTAGACGCGCAGCCCTCTCCTGCCACGACGTTCTTTAGACGCACAGCCCTCTCCTGTCTTGACGTTCTTTAGACGCACAGCCCTCTCCTACCACGACGTTCTTTAGACGCACAGCCCTCTGCTGCCACGACGTTCTTTAGACGCACAGCCCTCTGCTGCCACGACGTTGTTTAGACGCACAGCTCTCTCCTGTCGTGACGTTCTTTAGACGCACAGCCCTCTCCTGCCACGACGTTGTTTAGACGCACAGCCCTCTCCTGCCACGACGTTCTTTAGACGCACAGCCCTCTCCTGCCACGACGTTCTTTAGACGCACAGCCCTCTCCTGCCACGACGTTCTTTAGACGCACAGCCCTCTCCTGTCGTGACGTTCTTTAGACGCACAGCCCTCTCCTGTCGTGACGTTCTTTAGACGCACAGCCCTCTCCTGTCGTGACGTTCTTTAGACGCACAGCCCTCTGCTGCCACGACGTTCTTTAGACGCACAGCCCTCTCCTGCCACGACGTTCTTTAGACGCACAGCCCTCTGTTGCCACGACGTTCTTTAGACGCACAGCCCTCTCCTGCCACGACGTTCTTTAGACGCACAGCCCTCTCCTGCCACGACGTTGTTTAGACGCACAGCCCTCTCCTGCCACGACGTTCTTTAGACGCACAGCCCTCTCCTGTCGTGACGTTCTTTAGACGCACAGCCCTCTCCTGTCGTGACGTTCTTTAGACGCACAGCCCTCTCCTGTCGTGACGTTCTTTAGATGCACAGCCCTCTCCTGTCGTGACGTTCTTTAGACGCACAGCCCTCTCCTGTCGTGACGTTCTTTAGATGCACAGCCCTCTCCTGTCGTGACGTTCTTTAGACGCACAGCCCTCTCCTGTCGTGACGTTCTTTAGACGCACAGCCCTCTCCTGTCGTGACGTTCTTTAGACGCACAGCCTCTCCTGTCGTGACGTTCTTTAGACGCACAGCCCTCTCCTGTCGTGACGTTCTTTAGACGCACAGCCCTTTCCTGTCGTGACGTTCTTTAGACGCACAGCCCTCTCCTGTCGTGACGTTCTTTAGACGCACAGCCCTTTCCTGTCGTGACGTTCTTTAGACGCACAGCCCTCTCCTGTCGTGACGTTCACGGTGACTACGGTGACGCCAGCTCAACGCAGGATCAACATGAACGCTGATTCAACGTGGCATTAACGCCTGTCTTCGACACTGTACCGCTCGGAACTTTGTCACTTTGCGCCAAACTTGTTCGTCAGTGGTCAGTTTTGTATTTTTTATGAGGGGGAAAACGCCGTTGTTGTTGTTGTTGTTGTTGTTATAGATTAAGCTACTCGGAACAAGTTCCAAGTAGCACGGGCTATGGTGAGCCCGTAACTTACCTGGCACAGGAGCGGGGCAAGTAGCACGGGCTATGGTGAGCCCGTAACTTATCTGCACACTGGGAACTTAATATAGCACTGGGGGTGCTATATTAAGTCAGGATAAGGATTTGGGATGGGACGGGGGGAACGGAATGGTGCCCAACCACTTGGACGGTCGGGGATTGAACGCCGACCTGCATGAAGCGAGACCGTCGCTCTACCGTCCAGTTGGTTGTTATTACCGCGTAACGTGGTGGAGGTGGGGTCCCTTGATTGTTTCAAGCGCGGGTTGGACATGTATATGAGTGAGATTGGGTGGTTATAGATAGGAGCTGCCTCGTATGGGCCAATAGGCCTTCTGCAGTTGCCTTTGTTCTTATGTTCTTCTTATGTTCTTAGCCCAAGTGGTTTGGATAAGAGAGAATTATAGTTGGGAGTTTGGGTAAATACTGGTTCGGTAACAGGGTTGTTGATTTGTGGAACCAATTACCGCGTAACGTGGTGGAGGTGGGGTCCCTTTATTGTTTCAAGCGTGGGTTGGACATATATATGAGTGGGATTGGGGGGGTTGTAGATAGGAGCTGCCTCGTATGGGCCAATAGGCCTTCTGCAGTTACCTTTGTTCTTATGTTCTTAGTTAAATATTGGCTGGTTTGGTGGAGATCCGTGATGGGCAGGAAATGTGTTAATAGTGCGGTTCAGGCAAGGATCACATTATTTAATTATTTAAGAACCTCATCATTTCATTTCATGAGCCTTTAAATATTCGGCAATATTTAAAAGTGTTGCCAATATGAGGTGTTTATATCATTTATTTTTCGTATAAATTTGTGGATCATTTACTCACCACAAACAGAGTAAAACTTTGAGTTTGAGTAAACTCAAACCAAACAAATCTCCAGGGCCAGATGAAGTGTTTGCCAGGGTACTTAAAGAATGCAAAGAGGAGCTTTGCTAGCCACTGTATACCATATTTAATAAATCATTAGAGTCGTGGAAGGTTGCTAATGTGGTACCAATTTTTAAGAAAGGAGATAGATCACTTGTGTCAAACTATCGGCCAATTAGCCTAACGTCTATTGAGGGAAAGTTACTTGAATCGATAATTGCAAATACCATTCGTCTTCATCTTGAAAAACATAAATTAATAAATGAGTTGCAACATGGTTTTACGAATGGCCGTTCATGTTTAACAAATTTGCTATCTTTTTATTCCAGCATAGTTGAGGCAGTTGATAGTGGTAAGGATTGTGATGTTGTGTACCTTGACTTTAGCAAAGCTTTTGATTCAGTGCCACATGAAAGACTGATTAAAAAGATAGAGGCTCATGGTATTGGGGGTGCTATATTAAGTTGGATTAGGGCATGGCTATACCAATGGAAGCAGAGAGTTAGTATAAATGGGGTTAAGTCCCCATTTAAGGAGTGGGAAAATGTTGCAAGTGGAGTGCCTCAAGGCTCTGTCTTGGGACCTCTGTTGTTTATAATATATACAAATGATTTAGATTCAGGTTTGAGTAGCAACATTTGCAAATTTGCCGATGATACAAAAATCGGTAGGGAAATTAATACGGACGAAGACTCACTATCACTACAAGTTGATCTAAATTGGGTTTTGAAATGGTCAAAAGATTGGCAGTGCAGTTTAATGCTGATAAATGTAAAGTTCTCAGGCTAGGTGATGATGATAGAGTTACAAGATACGAGCTTGATGGTGTTGAGATTGCGAAGTCGGATTGCGAAAGGGATCTGGGAGTTATGATTAGTAAGAATTTAAAACCAAAGGATCAGTGTATGAATGTGTGTAATAAGGCAAAAAGGACACTGGGATTTATTAATCCAAGCGTTAGTAACAAGACACCTGGTGTGGTTCTTCAGCTATATCTTGCTCTAGTTAGGCCCCATTTAGATTATGCAGTTCAGTTTTGGTCGCCGTACTATAGAATGGATATAAATTCACTTGAACGTGTCCAGCGCAGGATGACTAAGTTAATTCCCCAAATTAGAAATATTTCATATGAAGAAAGATTAACAAAGCTTAAATTGCATTTACTGGAAATGCGAAGAGTTAGGGGTGACATGATAGAGGTTTACAAGTGAGGTTGTGAATATACCTTTGCCAAGTTCTCCAGTAAATCCCTTAAATCCCCCCTGACTATCGGTGCCATCTATAGATTTCCTAATACCAACATAGCTTCATTCTCAGACAACGTAAGGAATCTTATCATAAATAACAATCTCAACAAAAATCACATCATTCTGGGAGGTGATTTTAATATTGACCTGGGTCTTCAAAACAACCCTCAAGTTGACTATTTCCGTAACAGCATGCACTCCTGTATGCTAATCCCCACAATCACCAAGCCCACCCGAGTCACTCAAACATCTGCCACTACCCTGGATCACTTATGGACTAATATAACAGCTCCCCTTACATCTGGGGTAATTTATGACAGAACAACTGACCACTATATACCTTCCTCATAGCAAACATGGACACAACACCACCAGAAACCAAGAAACTCTCATTCAGGCTACACAGTGAATCAGCTTTAGGTAATCTCTCTAATGCACTTCACAATATTAACTGGGAATCTGAATTTAATAATACACAGGATATAAACTCATTAACTAACCTCTTTCTCTCCAAAACTCTAAGCCTCTACAACACTCACTGTCCCCTCCTTACCAAACAAGTAACTGATAAAAGAAAAAATAACCCGTGGCTCACAAGTGGCTTAATTAAATCAATCAACAAAAAACATGAATATGAAAAGAAATTTAGGATTGGACTAGTACAAAGGAAGTAGTTAAAAGGTACTCATCAGTGCTTACCAGTATCATAAGAAAAGCTAACTTTCATATTATGAGACCAGATTCAAAGAAGCAAAAGGCAACATGAAAACCACATGGAATACCATCTCTAATATCCTAGGAACTAAACAACACTTCCACAAGCTTTAAGAACGAAGTTTTGTACATGTAAATGGCAAAAGAGAATGTGTTGAGTGAGATTATGTTTATCATTTTTAGGGAGTTAAACAAGGGGCTGAGTCTTGTCTGAAAGCATAATTTGATATTATTCTGATACCAGATTTTTGCTGGGTATGTGGACCTTGTTGGTTTGCAGTGGTTTGAACCCCTGCACAGATACCATAGTAAGATAGGGATAGATTAGTGCTAATTAAAGAGATGAGTAGCAGGTTAGGTACATAATATCTGATTTGGAGAGTATACCAACTGTTTTAAGGGGGGGGGGAGACTTCTTAGTTTATGTGTTGTTATGTGGGTACTGAAGTAGGAGTCTCTTGTCTAGGAATAGGCCCGAGAAACTTGCCATCATTTTTATTGCTAATGTGTTACATTTCTATCTCTGACGCTGAATTGGCATTTTAGTATTTGCTTCCAAATAGATGTAGTAGGTTCTTTCTATGTTAATGGTTAGTTGTTGATTGACATCCATAAGTGGACTTGTTTTTAGTTCATCATTAACAACATTATTGTCGTGTATGTGGGGTTGGGGTTAGAGTAGATGAAAGTAGTATCATCAGCAAACAAATAGGTTTCAGAATGTTAGAGACATTAGGAGATCATTGAGTATCATAAGAAATAGGAGAGGTCCAAAGATGCTGCCCTGTGGCACTCCAACGGTTATTGGTAGAGTGGAAGTTATATTATTGATGGCTACACATTGGTGTCTATCACTAAATAGGATTGATATAGTCTATGCATGGCTATCGGATTCCATATGATGGAGCTTTACGTAAGAGGTATTGTGATTAACATGTATCAAACCTTTCTCAGTCAATGAAAGAGCCCAATCGAAATCATTTTGTCAAGGCTGAGTAAATGATATCAGGAGACTAATAATTGCATCGTTGTACTCCTTTTGGGAGCGGAAGCCAAACTGACAGGGGCTAAGAATGATCGAATTTTACGAGGAAGGAGTAGAGCTGTTTGTAGTAATTTTTTTCAAATATTTTGATAGTATGGGTAGGTTTGATATGGGTCTATAATTGTTTAGTCTGCCGGATTACCTCCTTTATGAACTGGCGTTACTCTTGCCGTTTTTTAGTATATCAGGTAAGTATGACACTCAAGGATTTGTTGAACACAGAGCCTATAGGGGGCGCAAGGGCATGGAGATGGAGGCGCTCTTTATGAATGTGATGGGATTTCACTGATGTTCCCAGCTTGGTTTTTTAGTGGAGTGAATTATGACACAACATCTGTCGGCTAGACTGATGAAAGGATAGAGAGTTTGGGTAGCTGCCTGAGATTTTTTTTTTTATTTAAACTATGAGGTACATCTACATTAGTGCACCTACCCTAGACTAGGTGAAGGGAGTTACAGTGTGTCAAAAAAGCTAACTAGGTATGCTAAAAAATCCCTCATCCACACGGATGTTAGTCATACAGACGGCATGTGATAAGCAGTCTGCCACTGGCAGACCTCCAGAGGCATTTTGAGGAGTATCATCAACAAAAGATTGAATAAGGTAGCCAGTGGTGATTAAAACGTCCCCTATCTCCAGATGTTAGTCATACAGGGCCAATGTTACTAGCCTGCACTGGCAAATTTTGGGGTACCTGTGAGGAGTATCTCTTCATGAACTACGAGGATTGAATAAAGTAATTGCCAAAGCTCCAGGCCGTCACCTCATGCCAACTTGTTGAAAGGTCTATAACTGGGCATTCAGTGTGTATGCTCGGGAGATCGTGCCGTAGTTCCTGCTCACAAGAGTTTGCAACTGGAGTGCTCAAATTGGGAGACTGTTCACCTGCAGCCACCTGCCACAAGGTAACTAACCCAACCGATCCTTGCCAACCACTGTGTCGCACACGTCCTGGTGGACGTTTTTGTGCTGCCCAGAGATGTAGTTTTCAGATATGAAGCAAATCATAGCTTTTATACTAGTACTTTCAGGTCGTTGGGAGTCAGTAGAGTTCTTTCCTATCAGATCTGAGTGTTTGTGACCAATACAGTTTTGACAGCAGAGATGGGGATACCTAATCTAATTCAACTTGGCAACTTTGTTACACGCTAATTGTGGCTGCAATGTCTGTCTATTATGATGGGTTAATGTTAGTGTGATGGTGATCACATACAAAGAAGATTGAGGACCCTGTACTCTGTGCATCAATTAGGTCATTTATAATTGGAGAGTTGATAGGTTCTTGTGTCGATCTTCCAGGAGAAGTTTCCATTGCTTGAAGAGCAGACTTTGAATCACAGAATATTATTCCTCCTCACAATGTTTTTCTAATGAACTGGTAGTAGTGTAATGCTGCTAGTTCAGCCTGTGTTGAGTGTCAGCCTATTGTTTAACCTGACACTGACAGTTTGTGCAATATTATTTCTATAAAACCTACATGCCGCTGCAAGTCCGTCACAGTAGAGGTATTGGACTGAGCCGTCGGTGTGAGACACAGTGAGAGATATTGTTGTATATGTGTCTCAGTCTGTGGTATTTATTCTGGCAAGGTTAGCACCAACGCTGATGATAAGAAGATATTAAATTCATTCACCATTTCTAAATCAGATGACGGTGTAAGGCAATCCTTAGAGAGTGTTATCTTG
>WNGS01066681.1:1549912-1568032 GCA_020271785.1 Procambarus virginalis | reverse complement strand
ATGGTAAAAATTTGAGGAGTCACATTGAAGCTAAAGGGTAGAACCTTGAAATTGTAATACTGATGCCTCGCAATGAACCAGTACTGAAATCTCGGATGATAGGGACATGCCAGTATGAGTCTTGTAGGTACAGGGACACCGTTCAGGAATCCACTTATAATACCAGGCAAACCTGATCTAGTGATTTTGCAAAAGATTGGACAGGGAATGATGCTGGTCAGTCCAGAGAGATCGAGAATGTACAGTAGTCCCACTTGGGTACCGGGATCAGCCGGGACACCCACCAAAGAGATGAAGTTAACCCTTTGGCTGTGCATCCCAATAGGTGATGGGGTAGTTAATTATGGTCAAACTGCACATCCCAACATGTCATGTATTAGGATACAGTGTAAGATTTTAAAACTCCCACAGGTACATGCTCACATTGGCTTTCTCAAGTCTCCAGTAAACAGATGACATTTAAAACAAAAAAATTGTGGACACTATTCCTGGGTATGAAGGCCTCAACAATAAATAAGCAACCAAGGCTGGCATGCAACATGAGCTAACAGCACCACTGTTAAGCTTTTGTCTACATTAGCACTTAAAAATTAAAAAATATATAGGTACCTGCGATTATTTTGCGATAATAGTATGATAGAAGATCCTGACTGTAATAAAGACTATGTCCAATGTTCATTTTAGTGAAGACAGTGTTGTTTATGATGATTACAGTGTGATACAGAACCACAGTGCTCTGCCACTGTTGGATGCATCTATGCATCTGTAGTAACACGATGAGTAGTTATTTTTAGTTTATATCAAGGACAACACCAGGTGTTCAAGTGATTTTTGACCATGGACTCCAGGGGGCTGCCACCTGGCAAAGGGTTGTGTAACTAGCTGGGAAAATGAGCTAACTACTATGTTTCCTAGTTCTCAGGTTGCTAACATTTTCTATGCTGCAGTCTGTTTGGTGTGCTCTACCTTTCTGGTACTTTATCCTTTTGGTTTGGGTGACCAAGTACCACCACCTCCCTGTGCCTCTTTCAGTGGATCAGGTTTTGGTCTGGTAGGTGTTTTGACTCAAGGGCCTGGTGTGACATGGTATGCATAGAGCTATCCAGGTGGCTAGCTCTAGAGAGCCACTAAAAAGCCCTCCCAGTAAAACCTAACTGAAAATACTTCAAAACTTCACAGGGCAATATTTGCAGCAACATTAGGTTGCTGCAAATTGACTTGATGGTTACAATCAACTTGATAATGGTCCAAGACGGATCAAAATGACGTCGTCTCCATCTTCTGGTGTGTGGTTTAGTCTTCATATCTTCTGGTGTGTGGTTTAGTCTTCGTATCTTCTGGTGTGTGGTTTAGTCTTCGTATCTTCTGGTGTGTGGTTTAGTCTTCATATCTTCTGGTGTGTGGTTTAGTCTTCATATCTTCTGGTGTGTGGTTTAGTCTTCATATCTTCTGGTGTGTGGTTTAGTCTTCGTATCTTCTGGTGTGTGGTTTAGTCTTCGTATCTTCTGGTGTGTGGTTTAGTCTTCATATCTTCAGGTGTGTGGTTTAGTCTTCATATCTTCAGCTACATTATTGTGACGACTCATCATCTGCATTTATTTGTTTACAAAGATAATGTTCAAGGCTTCTTCCCTCCTCCTTCTCTGTAATGTTAACTAAAATCTTCCATGTCAGGGCTACAGCACCATACTGTACACTAGTCTTGAAGGTTTCAGGTCAATGTGTCAAGATGTTCTCACTATATATCATACAGACTGATAAATTGGGGACAAAACTTTAGTGAAAACTATAAGGTACACCTTTATGGGATACCTAAATGTATTATGCTGTGTACGTACTGTATGCATAGGCTCACACTAAAGCATTCAGATTTCCATGCACAGACAAATGTATGTATATGTATACACATACTTATACATGAATATCTGGATACAGACATATCTATTTAATGTATATACAGTATATATATATATACATGCACAAACTAATACATGCATTTGCAAACACACTGTTGCATGCCTGTGTATACATGTGCCCATGCATACAGTGGCATAGCAGAAAATAGAAAACACATCTTTGTTACACAATAAGACTAAAAAATAGTTGGAGTGAGCTTAAAGAGGAGGCAGTGTATGCCAAAACCACTGGAAACTTGGTAAATATTAATGATAAATTCAATAAAGATGCGACTTCACGAATCATAAAAGTATCTGACTAAAGTAATATGGTTTCCGTTGGTATACGTGATATTATTTTATAACTTCCAGGTTACTAGATAGGGACAGTTACAAATGTTCATTATACAGTCGACTCGTAAATGTCTGGGTGCACCAGTACTGGAAAAAGCTGCACACCTGAACAATCGTGCATTATGCATATTAGTAGAAGTACAGTATAAGAATTAGTTCTAACAAGTGTTTTACAGAAGCTTTTCTGAGAAGGATCTACAGTGAATGAAATGCTCCTTACCCCTGTTAGTGCAATATCTCTGAATGCCCACTGCTGAGGATCTCCCTTTACTGCTGATAATAATGCACACACACCAAGGCCAATAGCACATACAGGCTCTGAGGATTAGAAAGACTTATAAGCAACTGAGGAACTGTCTAAAAAAAAGCAATGTCAACTTAAAACAACATTAGCAAAAGCAATATAGTAGAGCAAGGGCACTGCAGTGACAGTTCCTTTCTGTTTATATACAATAGAGTACATTTTGTACACTAATTCCCACTAAAGAGCAGAAAGGCAGTCAGAAGTAACTTTGTACACAACTCGATAATAATAATACCATTTTGCATACTATCTCGCCCTATTTTTGTTGCCATGTTTTTAGTACCCTTTTCATTACACCAGTTTTATGCAATCTGTTAGCCTGGTCTCATTCACTCTCTTTACATGGCCGGATCTTTTAAGTGCAGCACTACGTGTCATTTTTTCTACAGCCCATTTTGTGACCTGGAGATGGTCTGAAAAGTTAGTTACCCAGAAAGACACTGCCTTGGATTGCCAACTGAAACACTAGTGAAACTATTATTAGTATTGTTAGATAATATACATACTGAAAGGACTACAATTATAGCCACTAATAAATCACTAGCAACAGAGGTTACAATAAATATTCTTACCTATCAGTGGCTACGGGGAGGTGAGATCTAGCTCTTTATGCCCCGCCTCCTAGCCTTTTATACCCGATGCACTTATTACCTCTCTCAACATTAAAATATTTCCTCAAATTCTTTCTTAAAGTTGTTGATGGAATTGGCTTCAACATGATGGAATTGGAATTGTGGCAAGTCAGGACAAGTGGAATTCGATGCATTCCACATGTCAACCATCCATACAGGAATGATATATATAGATACAGAGATATAACATCTTTATATCTCTGCAACTCAACTGCGTGTCCAGATTCCACTGATGTTTCCTTGTCCTACTTCTTTTTTATTTACAAAGGCTTCCTTTATCCACTTTGTCTATTCCCTTCAGGACCTTGTATGTAATGATCATATTCCCTATGTTTCTTCTCTCCTCGATGGTTGTGAGTGACTTCCCTCAACCTGTCATCACAGTTGAGCCCTCTCGGTTCTGGTACTGTGCTAATCTAGTTGCAAACTTCTGAACTTTGACAAGTATCTTTTTGTTCTTCACAAGGTGTAGGTTCCATGCTAGTGCTATGTGCAGTCACTGATGGTGAAGTGGTAACACACTCCCAGCACTTCACAAGCAGTTTGGTCTGGGTTCAAGTCCTGACAAGGGAGAATTGCTGGCGCCACTGGATAGCAGGCTGAACACAATTTTGTTCTCTGAAAAACTTAAGATTCTGAGCAACCACCAGCTCAGGTCATTGCTGTATGGTGAGGAAGGGCATATCAATACTCCAAAACTCAGAGCATATCTTGTTAGGAAGGGATCATTACTGGTAAACAATGTTGTTGACTATTTGTTGGCTAGCTGACTTTTATTATTTGCACCCTAGTGCTCAAGCAACCCAAACTGTCATACAGCACTGGGTGCCCAGCTCCTTATGATCGCTAATTTTAATTTACCAGATACAGTATTTTTATTTTTGTTAAAGACCATATTACTGACCAGGTCACTTAGAGGCCTGCTCTGCAGAAAGAGGCGATGCCCTGCAAGCAGTGCCACAAGGCCGTTGGTGTACCGAGTCTTACAGGAAAGTTAGACCAAAATGCTGTAATAAGTGTCAGGTATCCTTGAATCTGCCTGGGGGAACCATTTTATGACCTCCATTGTGGGTAGGGGGAGTGGGAACATATTTTTTCAGACCCAGGAGTGGCTCAGGCAGGTAGGGCAGTAAATTGGTCCTTACTAGATGGAGACATCACAGAAAGTCAAAGAGAAAGACGAAATGGAAGCAATTCTCAGACAATGAGGAGGAACAATAATAATGCACTGACATACAGCAGGCACAGAAAACACTGCTATTGAGACAACATCAAGTCCTTCCACCAGAAAGATATCACACATAATGGAACTAGAGAAAACAACAGCAGTCACACACTAGCCAGTGTCAGATAATGTTTCTTGTCCACTACCCAGCCTCAAGATGACATTATGAGACAGAAGAGGACAGCACTAGTCACAAACCAGCCTACAGTATCAGAAAATGTACCTCTGTCCACGGCCAACCACAAAACAACATGAGACAAGTGAGGACACCACCAGTCATACTCCTGCCACTGTCAGACACTGCACATTTTCCAAAGCTCAAGATAATGCAGGCAAACTACTTTCCTATAGTAACGACGATGAAAAAGGAGCAACAGGGCTCAAACTTTTCATCACAGTCAACCTGAGAAGAGAAATTATAATGAGAACCAAACCAAAAGACTGCAAATTAATTACAAACAGTAACAATCCTACAAGGAAAACCTATAAGTTTAGAAAGGAAAAGTTGGACCCCTTCAGAAAGATGCACACAATCATACTGTTGAGATAACTACCCAACTTTCCACTGGATCCAATACTAGAGCACAAGCAAATCTTGAATGCTGAACAATGCTGCACAAATACAGACAAAGCAGCAACATGTCAGGTTCTCGTGACCATCATAGGAGTGCTGGACCAACCGGGCTGTGGTGGATATCTGGGCCTGCGGGCTGTTCCAAGCAACAGCCAGGTGGACCAAACTCTCACAAGTCTGGCCTGGGGCCAGGCTTGGGGAGTAAAAGAACTCCCATAACCCCATCAAGCAGGTATCAGATATCAAAGGAAAAGTGCCAGAAACATTAAATCTTGGAAATTGGAGAATATACTAACATAGACCATACATCCGGCAACCCCTGGGTTGTTTCAGATGTCAGATATAGGGACACCATCAAACACTCTGCACTGGGCAGGAGAGTTGTGGAGTGTGCAGCTTCATGAATCCAATCAAAGAATGTTTGTTTTGATTACCATGGAGATTATAGTCCCAGTGGCGTAGTGGTACGACACTTGCCTGGCATTTCACGAGCACTTTGTCCTGGATTCGTATCCTGGCTGAGGAGGATTTACTGGGCGTCAATCCTTAACTGTAGCCTCTGTTTACCCAATAGTAAAATGAGTACCTGGTTATTAAAGGATTTGGCGGGTCGTATTCCGGGAACATAGGATTAAGGACTTGCCCAAAATGCTATGCGTTTCTCTCTGCATATCAACATTGGGGAACCCACACACATATTCACAGATAAGAAATGGAGGGCAGATTAAAACCATATCAGATAGAACAGCCCAACCACAGGCTTGTATTCAACTATTACAGGAGGCCGAGAGACTTGCTGTCAAATTTGCAAAAAAAGCAGCTTCATATCAGCATCCTACAGTGGTCAGAGGGCAGCAAAAACATGAGAATCATGAGAGAGCCAATGATGAGAGAATAGCTAGAAATGACAAACATGACTGTCCCTTGGCCAAACAAAAATAATCAGAGCGAAAAAACCAGTGTTGAATGTAATGAAACGCCATTTTCTGGGCGAGTCTCGGAAGCTTCTCGGAGCTATCCAGGCTGATATGGATATCCCTAACTTTGGCATCAGTAGATGTGGGTGGAGTTCGAGGCCTACTGGGGACCACGGCCAGAACCGGGGCCCCTCCTCAGAGAGGCACGAGGAGCAATGGCCACAGAAATGTACATGTGATTTTGGAGCATTCTATATTTGCCTTCAACCGGGACAGGCACCCAGAAAGGTAAGTGCCTCAAAACAAACCCCCTATTCTGGTGAAACCAATGAAAATAGCCAAACGAGTGGACAGAACTCCCCCAAATGAAAACGAGCAAATGAACATGATGTCACAAAAGCTGTGCCACATGATGGGACAGAAAAATTAGGAAAGGCGGTGGCGTTGCTGTGCTGGTGAAAGAACACCTAAAGGTGAACGAAATAGTGACTACCAATCCACAAGAAGTTGACATAATAGCACTAGAGATCTGCCATGAGGATGATAAACTAGTGATCATAAATGCATATAGTCCACCGCTAAGCAGCACATGGTCAAAGGAGGAGCTAGATAGTAAACGAGAAGGTCTTATAACGATAATGAGAGAGATCATAGCGAGAGCGGATAACGATAGTTCACGACTGTTGATAGTCGGCGACTTCAACTTGAAATCCATAGACTGGGAAGCATATGAAGCTAAAACAGAAGATTTCTGGACCTGTAAATTTGTAGACCTCATCCTGGAAACATTCTTGTATCAACATGTTAAACAAGCTACGAGGATGAGGGAAGGTGACGTTCCCTCCATGCTAGATTTGATATTTACCAGGAAGGAGGAAGAAATATTTGACATTCAGTACCTTCCTCCCTTGGGTAAAAGTGACCATGTCTTTTTGGGATAAAGTATGCAATGCGTTATAATCTGGAAGAAAATATGATGGTCGATGCAATTGAAAAACCTGACTTTAGGAGAGGACATTATGGCAACCTTAGAAAATTTTTTAGGGAGTATAATTGGACAGACTTGTTGCTAGGCAAGGAAGTGAATGAGATGTATGTCAAGTTTTGTGAAATATATGATAAAGGCACAAAAAAATTTATACCAAAACAGAGAAGCAGAACTAGGAAACAGGATTGGTTCGACAGAAAGTGCGAGAGGGCCAGAGACCAAAAGACACAAAAATGGAATCAATACAGGAAGAGGCCAAACCCCCAATCATACCAGCGATACAAAGATGCGAGAAACAACTACACGGCAGTGAGGAGAGAGGCAGAAAGAAATTTTGAAAAAGGGATTGCAGACAAATGTAAAACAGAACCAGGTCTATTCTATAAATTCATAAACAACAAATTGCAGGTAAAGGATAATATTCAGAGGTTGAAAATGGGAAATAGATTCACGGAAAATGAAAAGGAAATGTGTGAAACATTAAACGAAAAGTTCCAAAGTGTGTTTGTACAAAATGAAATCTTCAGGGAACCAGATACAATAAGAATTCCAGAGAACAACATAGAGCACATAGAGGTGTCTAGAGACGAAGTGGAAAAATGCTCAAAGAGCTAAATAAGAACAAAGCAGTTGGTCCAGATGGAGTTTCACCATGGGTTCTGAGAGAATGTGCACCTGAGCTCAGCATCCCTCTTCAACTGATCTTTCAGGCATCCCTGTTTACAGGAGTTGTAGCTGATGTGTGGAAAAAGGCTAACATAGTTCCAATTTACAAGAGTGGAAGCAGGGAAGACCCCCTTAATTATAGACCGGTATCATTGACAAGTGTAATAGTCAAAATATTGGAAAAAATAATTAAAACTAAATGGGTAGCACACCTGGAGAGAAATGATATAATATCAGACAGACAGTATGGTTTTCGATCTGGTAGATCCTGTGTATCGAATTTACTCAGTTTTTATGATCGAGCAACAGAGATATTACAGGAAAGAGATGGTTGGGCTGACTGCATCTATCTGGACCTAAAAAAGGCTTTCGACAGAGTTCCACATAAGAGGTTGTTCTGGAAACTGGAAAATATTGGAGGAGTGACAGGTACGCTTCTAACATGGATGAAAAACTTTCTGACTGATAGAAAAATGAGGGCTGTGATCAGA
This sequence comes from Procambarus virginalis, assembly GCA_020271785.1. Taxonomy (NCBI): domain Eukaryota; kingdom Metazoa; phylum Arthropoda; class Malacostraca; order Decapoda; family Cambaridae; genus Procambarus; species Procambarus virginalis. The sequence goes on along the minus strand of WNGS01066681.1, from coordinate 1,559,986 downwards.
GGCAATGTATCGGACTGGAGAAATGTCACAAGTGGAGTACCACAGGGTTCAGTTCTTGCACCAGTGATGTTTATTGTCTACATAAATGATCTACCAGTTGGTATACAGAATTATATGAACATGTTTGCTGATGATGCTAAGATAATAGGAAGGATAAGAAATTTAGATGATTGTCATGCCCTTCAAGAAGACCTGGATAAAATAAGTATATGGAGCACCACTTGGCAAATGGAATTTAATGTTAATAAATGTCATGTTATGGAATGTGGAATAGGAGAACATAGACCCCACACAACCTATATATTATGTGAGAAATCTTTAAAGAACTCTGATAAAGAAAGAGATCTAGGGGTGGTTCTAGATAGAAAACTATCACCTGAAGACCACATAAAGAATATTGTGCAAGGAGCCTATGCTATGCTTTCTAACTTCAGAATTGCTTTTAAATACATGGATGGGGATATACTAAAGAAATTGTTCATGACTTTTGTTAGGCCAAAGCTAGAATATGCAGCTGTTGTTTGGTGCCCATATCTTAAGAAGCACATCAACAAACTGGAAAAGGTGCAAAGACATGCTACTAAGTGGCTCCCAGAACTGAAGGGTAAGAGCTACGAGGAAAGGTTAGAAGCATTAAATATGCCAAAACTAGAAGACAGAAGAAAAAGAGGTGATATGATCACTACATACAAAATAGTAACAGGAATTGATAAAATCGACAGGAAAGATTTCCTGAGACCTGGAACTTCAAGAACAAGAGGTCATAGATATAAACTGGCTAAACACAGATGCCGAAGAAATATAAGAAAATTCACTTTCACAAACAGAGTGGTAGACGGTTGGAACAAGTTGGGGGAGAAGGTGGTGGAGGCCAAGACCGTCAGTAGTTTCAAAGCGTTATATGACAAAGAGTGCTGGGAAGACGGGACACCACGAGTGTAGCTCTCATCCTGTAACTACACTTAGGTAATTACACTTAGGTAATTACATGTCTGTGCAGCTCCCCCCTCCCAGGGAGGGGGAAGGGGAAGCCCCAGCCCCAGCGATCCAGACCACAGTTCTGAGGCTGGATAATCTAAGGCTGGATATGCTTTGGGTTAGCCGAGGCTGATCCAAAGCGAGTCTCCGGACACAGAAGCTGTGCGCACAAATAATGGCGGAGGGCCAAACTAAACACAACACATGATGCACCCCTGGCCTGATCAACCAAGCATAAACAACCCAAGGATCCCTCCGGAAAGTAGCAGTCTTCATTCTTCGCCAGAAAAGAAGGAGACGGCTCCAGACGAACAAAACTATCGCCACGACCGAAAGAGCAGAAACCCCTGTGCCAGAGGAGAGCATGAAGCTCCCCGACCTGACCCCCAGAGGCCAATGCCAACAGGAAAAGAGCCTTCGAAAAGCAATCCTGACCCGAAGGGGCCACAACAAAGTGAGGAGAGAGACAGGAGAGAACCCTATCCAAAGACCAAGACAGCTCAGGCGGCCCATGAGCAGGCCGAGGTGAAACACCGTATGAGACAGCTTGCAAAACGGTGCAGAAGTACATAAATACCGAAAGCTAGCTGAAGCGGCTCTGTCAGAGCCACACGATACGAGGCGACAGTTTCGGCTTAATATGACGGTCCTGGAACAACCACAAGAAAAAGGACACCACCACCCGAATCGAAAGCGAAGAACAACAACAAAGAGTAAAAAAGAACGGAAGGACCGCCAGGAAACTTCATACTGCCGCTGAGATGAAGCCTTCAGGTGAGACACCATCAATGAAGCCACCTGATCACCATACAAATGGTGATAAACTCGAGTAAAAAATACCAGACGCGAAGACTCGAGGAGAAGAGCGAACCAGTCTCGTAACGGACCGAACCAATCTTCTAAAAGAGGTGGAGCCATGATAAAACCTCTGGGTTCGGACACCGGGGAAGTAGAACCTGAAACCACAGCTGAGCCAGCCACCAAGGGGCCAAGAGAACTACTCGCCCCTGGTAAGTCTCCAAGAGAGCCAGGACCTGGAGCAACAGCTGAACCGGGGGAAGAGGCACAGAAACCCCCACCTCGACCAGTTGTGCCGAAAGGCATCGATCCCGACGGCCTCGTGGTCGGGAAAGAGCACCACATATACCGGAAGATGCCTAGACCACGCCAACGTGAAGAGGCCCACCTCCAGGCGCTCTAACGTCTGGCAGAGCCAACTGAAGGGTCCCCTGGCACTACCTGCCTCCCCTGACACCACCTGCCTCCCCTGACCTCACCTGCTTCCCCTGGCAACTTCCACCACTGACACCAGGTCTTCTCCGACAACCCCCAATGAGAATAACTTCCACCACTTGCCTCCTGACACTAAACCCCCAACTACTGACACCACTTGCCCCCAGACTCCAACCCTCACCAATGATGCAACCTGCCTCCCCGACACCATTTTATCATCCTTCAACCATTTCTCACTGGAAACAATGGGTAAGCAAAATATAATACTGTACAACTGTTTACACTTTGGTGAATCATAGTTGATGGCAGTGGCTGTCATCAACTATGACAGCTCGGTCTTGGTGATCGCTTGGACGAACAATCCTCGCTTAATCGAACATTTGTATGTTCCAATGAACATTTAATACCGAATTCAATTTGTTAGGATGTTCCGGGAATTCGCTAGAGCGGGTTTTGTTAGAGTGAGGATGCACTGTAGATACTATAGGAGAATGTTTTGTATATGAGCACAAGGAGAAAAGCCTTGATGCAGGCATTCCATGCATTAAAAGACTGCAAAGGAAAATAAGCAGGGTTTTCAATGGGAGGAAGCAGTTAAGGTGTGGTACAAGCATAATTAGGGAGTTTTATAGGGTTCATGTGAAGTAGTGAAGGCATACTCATCTTGTTGGTCTTGTAAAGATGGAAAACCAGTTTCTACTTATAAGCTCTAGGACTGGGGATCCTAAACAATGAAAGACTCCCCCAAGCCGAGGTACAATCTAGTATGATGCAAAGCATTGAAATGACAAAAGATCAAGGGGTGAAGCTGGTGAATATGCAGGACATCCACAGTCAAGTTTCGACAGTACTAGAGAGGATTGTATATAAAGGAGCATTCACCACAGAATGAATGTGACAAGATTGTAAGGTAAGGTCCTTTAACACCATTTGTATGATGTTTGCATTTGTAAGGTGTTGCTGAATTGTTGGTGCAAATGCATCTTTAGTTGCAGAGACAATATGAAGTTTCCTGGTGCTTCTTTCATGTCTTTCTCTCCATCATGTTTGTTCTGTATCAATTCCTATGTTTTTTTTTTTTTTTTTTGAGATACAAGAGTTGTTACATTCTTGTACAGCCACTAGTACGCGTAGCGTTTCGGGCAGGTCTCTGGAATACGATCCCCGCCGTGAAGAATCGTTGTTACAACCAAGCACGCATTTTACTGTTGCGTTAAACAGAGGCTACAGTTAAGGATTTGCACCAAGTAAATCCTCCTCGGCCAGGATACAAACCCATGACAAAGCGCTCGTGGAATGCCAGGCGAGTGTCTTACCACTACACCACGGAGACTGGTGAACGTGATCCTTTTTTGTTCTAGTTGTTTGCTGATTGGCATCTCATGTCAAATAATGTACAGTTGTCACATATTGCTTGGCTACGGTGAAGCTACTCTTCTCGGTATTTGGTGTCACTACCTCCCTGGCACTTGTACACAAATTGTCTTGTGCTTTCCCCTCTTCCCGGTTCATGCATCTCTGGAGCTATCTTGGTCTCTCGATAAAATATTGGCATTTCTTTTCTCATCTCAGTTCACAGTTGCTCCTTCTGTCTGAGATATATTTCATAAGACACACTTTGTTGGCAATCACCTCCAGTTATCAGGTTTGGAAACTTCATGCTCTTCTCCAGAGATTTGGGCACTGTTTTTTTTAGGCCTAATTGATGGTTTCTTCACTTGCAGCCTTCTCCTTTTCTGGCAAAGAATGAGTCAGTTGACTTAGAGATGGGTTGTGGTGACTGAGGCTTGGTTTGTACAGCCAGGGGTAAATCATTGGTAGTGTTTGGCAGGTAGCAGCAGTTTGTCTCCTTCATTGGATACTCTGTTTGTTGATCCCGATTTCCTGGTTCCCTGTTCCAAGGCAAGCTTGTTCCATGTTGTTTGTGGTGTTATTAAAGCTAGCCAGCCTGTAATCTACCCTTGGGCCCCTTGATGTTTGTGGCACTGCTGGCTGTGTTCACTAACATGCTATAGGTTTGGGGGTTTTGGAGGTCTAAATCTTAGCTGATTAGTATTAGGTCACTGTTTCTAGTCCCAGTTGGGAATGTGTTGCCATAGGTCGGATTTTCCAGCCCAGTGTCTTGTTTCGGATGTGTGGTTGCCACTCTACTCCTCCTTGGTAAGTACCATGTTTTTCATCTTTTGTTATTAGATAGATTCAGGGAGTCATCCACAGGGCATCCAAGAAAACCAGTTTGAATGTAATGAAATGCCTCTTTCTGGTAAAGCCCGGTGGTTCATTGACTCCCTCTTCCCCTACCAGGTTCTTTAGTCTGTGGTCTATCAGCTTCAGACTGATTCATTGCTGGACTAGAATCTGAGAGTTCCAAGGGTGCTGTGCTTTGGTGTTTAGCGCATTAAGAGGTTTAAGGTAAATTTCAAGTGAATCATTTGTGGAGTCTGATACTGTTCCCATTTTAGTGCTGTTTTTTCTGTGAACCTTGCAGTTGTTTGTATTGCTTCGCATAATTTCGGATGTTTTCTGATTGATCGTGATCATAACAATCCCCTGCTTCCTATGCCTCTGTGAGGGGACCAGGTTCTGGTTTTAATTCCCCAGCAGGCCAAACAGGACTCCTATGGCTGATGTGACCCGTAGAAGATGCCATCTCAGTGAGATGGCTTCAGGGAGCCACCAGCACTCTTCCAGAAAATTAAGTGAATCATCTTAAAACCTTTTATGTATGGACCTACTAGCGTCTCTATAAATGAAGACATACAACTAATTGATAAGACATACTTGAGACCCAAAATGCATAAATTAATGACTAATTGACAATAGCTTTTTCAATAATGCCAAAAATAATTTATGTAACTATCACTATTCTTCAACTGAATTGCTTCCTTGCAACAAGAGCAAAGTACAGACAATAACACTGATACAAACAAGGCTTTGAATGTTCAGTTATGTATATGAAAAGCATCATCCTGAAAAGATCACTATGCTGCTCCACAAAGTAAGTTCCCCCATGTCTATAGACAGTAATATGCACAGCCAGGCAGGGCCGACATACAGCACAGAACCAGGCGGAATTTTAAATTGCCCTACAGGTTCATACTTGTGCTGGTGTGACGATAATTCTCAATATTACCCATAATGACAAACTTCAAATTCCTCTTAGGTTCACTGATCCAAGCAAGCCACACATACTATCTGGTACAAAACTTGAAATACATGTGAAAATGGACAGAAAAAAGGAAATAGGAGCAACTAATAAATCTGTTCATTACAATGCTTTCCATATAATCTAGTCTTATTTATGAGTTAGCATATCTGGTAACTCCCCAAAGTAGCAAACAAGAATAGAAACAAGAACATTTAACTTGCCTTTCATAGCATGATACCTAAGGAAGGCTGAGCAGGAGAAACCAGCATTTTATGCCTCTACCCGGGGGAAAGTCGGTGGCTTCCTGAAGCTATCTCACTGCCATGGGTCCCAACTACTAGGTCACATCTGCTGCTGAGTTCTGTTTAATCTACCAGAGACCAGAACCAGAACTTGGCCACCCTCAGAGGTGCAGAAACCAGTTGACACTACCACCCCACTGGGAAAGCATCTAGAAAGGCAACAAACCAATACAGACCACTGCTGGAGTCAGAGAGACCGTAGCCTCTAAGCCTCTAAACTTCCCAACAATGTAAACAAATGACTAAATAGAGCACACACACACAACCTACAAATTATGTGAAAAAGCTTTAAAGAATTCTGATAAAAGATCTAGTGGTGGTCTAGATAAAAGATAATAAAAGATCTACTATTGGGACCGATAAAAAAGATCTACTATTGGGACCGACTTAAGAGCCTAAATCTGTATTCCCTTGAGCGCAGGCGGGAAAGATACATAATAATTTACACGTGGAAAATATTAGAGGGGCTGGTCCCAAACCTGCACACAGAAATAACATCACATGAGACCAGAAGACATGGCAGGATGTGCAGAATACCCCCGTTGAAAAGCAGAGGTGCAACTGGTACTCTGAGAGAGAAACTCTATCAACATCAGAGGCACGAGACTGTTCAACACGCTCCACTACACATAAGGGACATAACTGGCAAACCCCCTCACAGTGTTCAAGAGAGAGAACTGGATAAGCACCTCCAAAGGATACCTGATCAACCAGGCTGTGACTCATAGTCAGGCTGCGAGCAGCCGCGTCCAACAGCCTGGTTGATCAGTCCAGCAACCAGGAGGCTGGTCGATGACCGGGCCGCGGGGACGATAAGCCCCGGAAGCACCTCAAGGTATCCTCAAGGTAAGGTGGTTCTTGATAGAAAACTGTCACCCGAGGACCATGTCAAGAATATTGTGCAAGGAGCATATGAAACGTTTTCCAACTTCAGAATCACTTTTAAGTACATGGATGATAGAATATTAAAAAATTATTCACAACCTTGTAAGACCAGAATTGGAATATGCAGCAATTGCAGAGAGCCCATATCTCAAGAAACACATCTTGAGCACCTTCTTCTTTGTACTGAAGAAGGTGCAAAGACATGCAACCAAATGGCTCCCAAAACTGAAAAATAAGAGCGATGAGGAAAGATTACAGGCATTACGTATATCAAAGCAAGAAGATAGAAGAATAGACATACTATGATCGCTACATACAAAATAGTAATAGGTGTCAACAAAATTGGCAAAGAAATGTTTGAAAACTGCAACTTCAAAAAACCTGAGGACACGTTCAAACTAAGGAAACAAAGCTGTCAGAAAACATTAGAAAGTTCAAATTTGCAGAGCGGTAGTCTGAATCATATCTACATTTGAAACTCCATGGCTGATGCGATCTAGTAGTTGGGGTGATGGTGGCTTTAGGGAGCCACAAGAGCCTTCTCTTAAGAAAAAACTGCATTGTTAGACATTATACAAACAACATTTCGTTACTTGACAAAGACTCTTAATTATACCTTGTCAGTAATAGTCTATATTCAAAACTATTTACCTATATTTGCTTGCACTTGCTATATCCAGGTAGTAAATACAGAGATCAAGTTACTGTCCTGCCTAAATAGTATAATAATTTATATGATACAAATAATGGTGAACACAACAAGCTCACCAAGACACAAGCATAAGGTAGGATCCAAAGCCAGCAGCAGCTTGTGGTTATAACTCATAACTAAAGTCAATGTATTCTCTCAAATGTTTACTTATATTAGCAACAAAAGATAATTTATTTGCACAATTCTGTATCCATACTTCCCAAACTATTCTACATAGTTCAACAGCATGCAAGCTTAAGCCTCTAAAATTACAAATGGATTCTACTAATGACTTACTTTTCTCAGCCAAACATTGCATGAGGATGTTCCCCAGTGCTTCACATGATGCTAGGTCTTCACTTGCTCCAGGACTATGGGGTATCACCACACATGAGTACTGACTGCCTGAAAACATTTATAAATAAGCCAATAACACTAAAACATTGTACAGTACAACAAAATATTCTAGCATAAAATTCAGGGACAGACAATGAATAACTGAGAACAATGCACACATTTTCCTGTTGTATATAGCCCATTCTACATTCAGATGGCAGGTAAGTAGAGGGTGGGGTTTGAGGGGGGAAGGATGGAAGTGAAGTTCCTATGTATAAAAAGTATATGTATGTACTCCACTAGTTGTGCTTTGCAGGGGTTGAGCTTTGGTTCCTTGGTCCCACCTCTCAACTGTCAGTCAACTAGTGTAAAGATTCCTTAGCCGACTGAGTTCTATCATATCTAAATTGAAACAGGAAACATTCGTACATACATGTACGTACACGTGTGTATGTAATTACCTAAGTGTAGTTACTGGATGAGAGCTACACTCTTGGTGTCCCGTCTTCCCAGCACTCTTGTCGTATAACACTTTGAAACTACTAACAGTTTTAGCCTCCATCACCTTCTCATTTAGCGTGTTCCAACCGTCTACCACTCTGTTTTAAAAGTGAATTTTCTTATATTCCTCCGGCAGCTTTGTTCGTTAGTTTAAAACTATGACCTCTTGTTCTTGAAGTTCCAGGTCTCAGGAATTCTTCCCTATCGATTTTATCGATTCCTGTTATTATTTTGTACATAGTGATCATATCGCCTCTTTTTCTTCTATCTTCTAGTTTTTGCATATTTAATGCCTCCAATCTCTCCTCGTAGCTCTTGTCCTTCAGTTCTGGGAGCCACTTAGTGGCACGTCGTTGCACCTTTTCCAGTTTGTTGATGTGCTTCTTAAGATATGGACATTATACAACCGCTGCATATTCCGCTTTGGTCTAATAAAAGTCGTGAACAATTTCTTTAGTATTTCTCCATCCATGTATTTAAAAGCAATTCTGAAGTTAGAAAGTGTAGCATAGGCTCCTCACATAATGTTCTTAATGTGGTCCTCAGGTGACAGTTTTCTATCTAGAACCACCCTTAGATCCCTTTCTTTGTCAGAATCCTTTAAAGATGTCTCACATAATTTATAGGTTTGTGTGGGGTCTATGTTCTCCAATTCCACATTCCATAACATGGCATTTATTCACATTAAATTCCATTTGCCAAGTGTTGCTCCATATACTCCTTTGTTCAGGTCTTCATGAAGGCATGACAATCATCTAGGTTCTTATCTTTCCTATTATCATCACCAGCAAACATGTTCATATAATTCTGTATTCCAACAGGTAGATCGTTTATGTAGCAATGAACATTACCGGTGCAAGAACTGAACCCTGTGGTACTCCACTCGTGACATTTCTCCAATCCGATACATTGCCTCTGATCACGGCCCTCATTTTCTGTCAGGAATTTTTCATCCATGTTAGAAGCTTACCTGTCACCCCTCCAATATTTTCCAGTTTCCAGAAAAACCTCTTATGTGGAACTCTGTCGAAAGCCTTTTTTAGGTCCAGATAGATGCAGTCAACCCAACCATTACTTTCCTGTAAAATCTCTGTGGCTCAATCATAGAAACTGAGTAAGTTCGTTACACAGGATCTTCCAGATCGAAAACCACTGTCTGTCTGAATTATATCTTTTTTCTCCAGGTGTTCTATAAATTTAGTTTTAATTATTTTTCCAATATTTTGACTATTACACTTGTCAATGATACAGGTCTATAATTGAGGGGGGTCTCCCTGCTGTCACTTTTGTAGATTGGAACTATGTTAGCCTTTTTCCACACATCATCTACAACTCCTGTACACAGGGATGCCAGAAAAATCAGTTGAAGTGGAATGCTGAGCTCAGGTGCATATTCTCTCAGAACCCATGGTGAAACTTCATCTGGACCAACTGCTATGTTCTTACTTAGCTCCTTGAGCATTTTTCCACTTCGTCTTAGGCACCTCTGTGTTCTCTTGTTAGTGATGTTGCGGATTAGGAATTCCTCCTTGTCAATTTGGTCGATTCCTGTTCGAATTTTGTATGTGGTGATCATATCACCTCTTTCTTTTATCTTTAGTTTTGGCATGTTAACGTCTGTAGTCTCTCCTCATAACTCTTGTTTTTCAGTTCCGGAAGCCATTTTGTAGCATATCGCTGCACCTTTTCCAGCTTCTTTATGGGCTTCTTGAGATTTGGGCACCATACAACTGCTGCATATTTCAGTTTTGGTGGCACAAAAGTCATGAACAGTTTCTTTAGTATTTCACCATCCATGTAATGTAAAGCAAGTCTTAAGTTGGAAAGGGACGTATACGCTCTCACAATGTTCTTGTGTGTTCCTCTGGCGGCAGCTTGCGGTCCAAAACCACCCTAGGTCTCGTTCTTTATTAGAGTTCTGTAATTCCATTTCACGTTAATTTGTATGTTGTGTGGTCTATTTTCTCAAATCCACATTCCATAACATGGCATTTATTCAC
>WNGS01066681.1:1510154-1541524 GCA_020271785.1 Procambarus virginalis | reverse complement strand
AACCGTGAGGCGGGCCGTACGGTATTAATCCCGTCTGCCAGTGACTCGAGGCACATGTGTAGGTGGGGGTGGGGTGGTTGTTGGTGTCGGAGAGAGGGGAGCGTTGGGAGGGACCACCTGGGGGGATGGGGAGCAGCCTATACACTACAGTTAGTAATTACCATCGATTTTAGAACAATTCATCATAGCCAAAATCAAAAGAAATACTAATAATTATGTAATAAAAAATACCATACATGTTTCCTAAAAACAATTTGCACAGGCTGAAGTTTCCTCAAAAATATTTTTTTTCCTGCTGGCGCCTACGCGTGCCTCCCTGCCCCGACTGGACCCGTCTAGGCCTGGTCAAGCCATGTGCTCTCTACCCTCGTGTTACACCACAGTGCTGCGCCATTAGTGAAATATTTTTTAAATAATTTTTATTTTCATAGTAACTTGAACATTTTTTGCCAAGACTATGTATGGTAGCATGAATCGTTCTGAGGTGGTTAAGAGGAAGAAGGTTGTCCTAACAATTAAGGACAAGCTACGTGTTATACAACTTTGTGAACATGGCCAGTCGACCTCAAGTGTTGCCAAGGAATTTAATATAGGCACTAGTACTGTTTCTGTTATAAGGAAACAAAAAGAGAAACTTATGAATTCATTTCAACCTGTGAAAGTGAAGGTGCAAGCACTAGCAGAGGTTGTGGTAGAAAAACTATGGAAATTTCAATGCATGTACAGGCCAAAGCTAGAATATGCAGCGGTTGTGTGGTGCCCATATCTTAAGAAGCACATCAACAAACTGGAAAAGGTGCAAAGACATGCTACTAAGTGGCTCCCAGAACTGAAGGGCAAGAGCTACGAGGAGAGGTTAGAGGCATTAAATATGCCAAAACTAGAAGATAGAGGAAAAAGAGGTGATATGATCACTACATACAAAATAGTAACAGGAATTGATAAAATTGATAGGGAAGATTTCCTGAGACCTGGAACTTTAAGAACAAGAGGTCATAGATATAAACTAGCTAAACACAGATGCCGAAGAAATATAAGAAAATTCACTTTCGCAAACAGAGTGGTAGACGGTTGGAACAAGTTAGGGGAGAAGGCGGTGGAGGCCAAGACCGTCAGTAGTTTCAAAGCGTTATATGACAAAGAGTGCTGGGAAGACGGGACACCACGAGCGTAGCTCTCATCCTGTAACTACACTTAGGTAATTAGTTGGATGAGGCTGTGTACAAGTGGTTTGCTCAGCACCGCACAGCTGGCGTGACAATTCGCGGCCCAGAAATACAAAATGCTGCAAGCAGGTTTGCTGTATGCCTTGGAATAAAGAATTTCGAAGCGAGTGAAGGGTGGGTTGCAAGGTTCAAGGGTAGGCACAATATTGTGAAGAGGAAAATTGTTGGTGAAAAATTGAGTGCAGATGAAAGCAGTGTAGAAACATTTAAACATAAATTAAGAGAATACAGTGTGGCAAATAATATATATTCATATCAAATTTATAATGCAGATGAAACTGGGTTATATTGGGTGAGTTTACCAGAAAAAACTCTTGCAATGAGGAGTGAGGGTTGTGTGCCAGGACGTAAGGTTTGCAAGGACAGGCTCTCAGCCATGATGTGTGCGAATGCCGACGGCACAGACAGAATCATATGTGCAATTGTTGGCAAATCTAAGAAACCAAGAGCCTTGCAACATTGCATGGACCGACTGCCAGTGAAATATTATAACTCAAAAAATGCATGGTTTACACAGGAGATCTTTCTTTCCTGGTTTCATGACGTGTTCTGCAGAGAAGTTCGTGCCTATCAAATTAAGAAACTCAAAATAAGACCAAGCAAAGTTCAGGCTTTGCTGCTGCTTGATAATGCGCCTGCCCACCCCAAAATTGACACGTTAACCTCACATGATGGCAAGATAACGTGTTTGGCACTTCCTCCTAACACAACCTCTCTCATTCAGCCTATGGATCAGGGAGTTATCTGTGCCACGAAGAGGTTGTACACCAAAAAGATGCTAAACAAAGTTTTGGTGGTTTTGCCTCTTCCAGAAGATATTGAACTCGGTGTGGATATCAGGGCTAAAAAAAAAACTTCAGAATTTGAAGAACTATACAATCAAGAAAGCCATCTATAACTGGGCCAAGGTGTGGAGTGAATTAAAGGAATCGACTTTGAAAAATTCCTGGAAAAACTCCTCATGTCTACGGTCAGAAATGAGGAGGATGCAGAAATGGATTTTGAAGGATTTAGATGAAATCCATGGAATGTTTAGAAATGCCGGCAAAAACTTAAAGACAGGATGTGGTTGATTGGCTTGAACAAGATGCCAATGACCCAGGATATGGTGTGATGAGTGCAGACGAGATTCTCCAGTCTGTTACTGGTGAGGTCGACGAAGAGGATGAAGAAGGAAGTGAAGAACCAACACCAATGACCACGAAATACAGTGTACTCATGACCTATGCTGACGGATTAATACATTTTTCATCCAATTGTGCTCATCCAGAGGTTGGAAACGTATCCGTACCTTAGGCGAACAAAAAAGCTGATCATACAACTGGCCAGTGAACACAGAAGGCAAGCAACACTTGATTCTTATATGGTACGAAAATCAAACCCAAGAGCCTTCAACAAGTGAATCGGCACACGCAACCCAAGTGCCTTCAACAAGTGAGGTGGCACATGCAACCCAAGCGCCTTCAACAAGTGAGGCGACACACACAACCCAAGCGTCTTCAACAAGTGAGGCGACACACCCAACCCAAGTGCCTTCAACAAGTGAGGCGACACACGCAACCCAAGTGCCTTCAACAAGTGAGGTGGCACATGCAACCCAAGCGCCTTCAACAAGTGAGGCGACACACACAACCCAAGCGTCTTCAACAAGTGAGGCGACACACCCAACCCAAGTGCCTTCAACAAGTGAGGCGACACACGCAACCCAAGTGCCTTCAACCAGTGAGGCTTCCTCAGCTGACAGTGAAAACTAACTTTGCCTAATGAACTGTACAGTAATTTTAAGTGTTAATTTTAGTATTGTGTTACTATAAGTTACGTAAATTGTCAAGAATTTTTAACTTCAAGATGTGTGTCATCAATCAAGAAGACGAACAACAACAAGGTAAGTTGAGGTTTCTAGTTGAATATTTAATAATTATATGTGGCAAGGCAATTCAAATTATGTTGTTTGTAGTATAAAAATAGTTGGAAATGGTTAGTTTTGGCTCATAGGTGAAAAAGTACCATTATCCGAAAAATGTGCTAAACCAGCTGAGGGTCCTTCCCATATAGTCCGGATGATCGAGTGGAGACAGTACTGTAACATCTTACCTCTGGTGTTGCAATTTCTATGTTAAAAGCTGATTGTGTTAACTTGTAGCACTGAAGAAATGATGGAGCCGAGACACCTGCAAGACATAATAAAAATAATGAACTGTCCAAGTGCATGCAGTAGATGTTTTTAGCTATGAAAACTATACTGAAATGAAAAACCTGTTGCTGTATGATAACGTTTTATTAACAGATTCAAGAATAAAATTGAGTTCAGTAAAATAAAATGTGCCTAAAGGAAAAGCACCAGGAATGTAACCAGTCATCATTCACACAGATCATTGTGCTGAATATTAAGCTAACCAAATTACAGAATTTATGACCCTCTTAACCCTTTAACTGCGCAACGCGCCTGCAGGCCCACGTCTGGGGTGCACTACACGTCTCCGGGTATTTGCATTTTTTACGTTCCATTCAAAACTCCTGCGGCTACACGGGGTCCACATCAGCTTCCTCAGGGCTCTTGTAAACAGACGCCATCTTTAAAAAAAAATCGTGGTCCACATTCCCGGGTGTAAGAGCCTCAGTAGTGAGTGAGCAACCAAGGCTGACGCACGCAGCATGAATGCACAACACTACTGTTCAGCGTGTGACTACAGCATCGCCTAATAATGTCAAAATATATACATAACCTGTATTATTTAGCCATGACAGTATTATAGAAGAGCCTGAGTATGATAATGACTGGGTACAATGTTCAAATATCAGTGATTCAATGCTGTTCACGATGTCCACAGCGCTAGCCACAGCACCACAGCATTATTTCGTCCATCTAGGAATCTTCAAACGAGTTCTTAGATTCCTTTTCAAAATAAACTTGTGGTCAATTACTCATTTACAGGAATTAGTGACCAGGATTGTGGTTATAATTAGCGTTGTGCGTAGTATTGTGGAAGGAGGAATTTTGGTGAGGGAGGGAGGAAGGGAGAGAATTGAGTTTGCCTCACTATGTGTGGTAGCCACTCTTGTTTTGCTCACCGTACTAGCTTCATGGTTCGCTATGGGGAACACATGTACATGGGTATATACAATGTGTGTGTATATAGTGTAATAACAGCAACATGAGTATGTTGAGAGGAGCTATGTTGCTTACAGCTGCTTCACTGTGTAGCCTGAATGTGAGTTTCTTGCTTTCTGGTGGTGTTATGCATGGGTGCATAATAAATGAACTAAACTAAAAACTGGTGTTATGTCCATGTTTGCTATGAGGAAGATTGGATAGTAGTCAGTTGTTCTGTGATAGATTATACCAGATGCAAGGGGAGCTGTTATGTTAGTCCATAAGTGATCCAATGTAGTGGCAGATGTTTGAGTGACTTGGGTGGGCTTGGTGATTGTGGGGATTAGCATACAGGAGTTCATGCTGTTATGGAAATAGTCAACTTGAGGGCTATTTTGTAGACCCAGGTCAATATTGAAGTCTCCTCCTAGAATGATGTGATATTTGTTGAGATTATTATTTATGATAAGATTCCTTAGGTTATTTGAGAATGAAGCTATACAGTGGCACCTTGACATACGATTGCCCCTACTTACGATAATTTCGAGTTACGATGTAAATTTCATCGAAAAATGAGACTCAACATCCGATATTTGTTGGTACACGTTCGGGTCGACCAAGCGCGTGGTTCCCAGTCACGCGGCCGACCTGCCTCAGTTTACTACAGCTGCCTGCTTAGTGACGATCGCGCCTATAAGAAATTCTGCTTTTGTGGTGATTTTTTGCATTTTGAACATTAAAGTAATTATTATATATCACGCCATGAGTCCCAGGAAAGTCAGTGGTAAGGCTCAACATATGAAAACCCATGTAAGGATGACCACAGAGCAGAAACAAGAGTACAGAATGTCTCTTCCTCAATAATTAAGAAAATGTGTGCTGCATGGGAAGAATTGCAAACCTTTGCTGAAACGACTCATCCAAATCAAGCTGCAGTAGGTCGTTGCCTTAACCTATTCAATGACACTGTGATGCATCATTACAGACAAATGTTAAAATGAAGGGAAAAACAAATCTCTCTTGACAAATTTGTAGTGAGACAAACAAGCATTGAACCACAACCAGGTCCTAGTGCAGGGGTCTCCAAACTATGGCCCGCGGGCCACATCCGGCCCGCCACATAATTTCATCCGGCCCGCCAAACAAATCCCTGTGTGGTGGCCTTGAAAAAATAATTATCGTACGAATGGCATCGCAGAATTATTCAAAGCTGGGGCTGCTGACTGGTGGCGCTCAGCCCGAGTCAGTTTTCCTCTCTCTCGATAGTGTGACGCACAGATACTAGTACTGGTAGGTATGTGTTGTGCATTACAACCAATCAGTTGTATATAACTGTATATTGTGGGGATGGAGGGCGAGTGGGGCTTTGCTGCTTCTGTTTCAGGGAGCACAAACACTGTACAATATTCTTTTCTCTGTACTTTGACAATACCTTTATCTTAGTTATACAAAATAGCAATAATACTATTGTAGCCAAAATCTAACTATCGAGCAAATTTGTCTGATGATCACTTGAAATCAATTCTTACAATTGGCTCATCTAATCTGGAACCTGATTTTAATGAAATTTTGAAGTCAAAATGACAGTATCATTCGTCACACTAATTTGGTTGCATAAAACTAAAGGCAGGAATCTATTTAGTTTACCCTAATTTTTTCCAAAAAGAAATGTTTTAATTTTTCCATGTTTATACTTTAATATTTGAGGAAATTAAATTACTGGCACTGATTTGTTTTTTGTTTTTTTTTTCATTTTTTATTCCTTCGGCCCGCATAAATATGGGAAATATATAATGTGGCCCTTACATTGAAAAGTTTGGAGACCCCTGTCCTAGTGGTATTCAGGCAAAACATAGGAGAGAGAGTACCCCAGAGAAAACATCACTGCCTGATGTGATAATGGAAGGGGACTCCCCTTCCAAACAGGAACAACTCTCTTCCTCCCCCATCATCACCATCTTTCATATGCCATCAAGAGCCCTCCATAAAGGTAAGAGACACTGGTATTGTATTGTTGTTAGAAAAACATTGTATTCAGTATAAAATGCATTTGTATGTTAATATCTTGGAGGGTGGGGAACGGATTAATTCAATTCCCTTTATTTCTTATGGGAAAAATCGCTTCGACTTACGATCCGTCTCTGGGAACGGATTAGCATCGTAAGTCGAGGCCCCATTGTATTAGTATTGGGAAATCTATAGATAGCACCGATAGTCAAGAAGGATTTAAGGGATTTACTTGAGAACTGGGCAAAGGTATATTCACAATAGTCATCTCTATTACTAATGACACTATTGCAGATGAAGATATCTTGGTAATATATTGCTGTGCCACCTCCTTTTTTATTAGGCCTGCAGTTGTGAATGGCTTTATAACCATTTAAATTGTAGAGTTGGGCATAGTCTTTACTTAGCCAAGTTTCTGTTAAAATAATGAACGATAATTTAGTACCTAGTGCTGTGAGTAGAGCATTTATATCATCAAAATGTTTACCAAGTGATTAACATTTTGGTTGTAAATTGATAAACAGGTGCTATTTAGGAGTTTGTTTTTTTTTGCAAGATTTGCTGTGTAATACCTACAATAATGATCATCAATGTGCTGATTGGTGTAGATATGGGACAGAAGATTTGGATCAGGATCAATATCAGTATGTGTGTAGATGCAATGGGGTCACGATACAATAAGACAAGCAATTAAAGAAACAGTTAAATACTAAATCTGCTGTAAATAGAAAGTAATTATAGCAGAACACAACAATAAATGCAAATACACATAAAATAGAAACAATAAGAAGTAAAATAAAGATCACCGTAGCTAGCCAGAAGGATACAAAAGTTAGGTAAAAAGAGAAAACAATCAGTAGAGACTGACAGGAGCAAGAGCAAATAGCAAAACTTCATGGACTTTTATCAATTAGATATTATGATGGAGCCAAAGATCCTATATCTAACATTCACGATTCTTAGG
The DNA here is from genome assembly GCA_020271785.1 of Procambarus virginalis. NCBI lineage: Eukaryota > Metazoa > Arthropoda > Malacostraca > Decapoda > Cambaridae > Procambarus > Procambarus virginalis. The sequence goes on along the minus strand of WNGS01066681.1, from coordinate 1,534,233 downwards.
TTAGGAAAAGTTTATTATTTAGACAATTCTCACATTACATGCTAGAAAGTGCTGTATGTTTACCAATACAGTCATACTGAATACTTCACTTTCCAAAGAATTTCTGTACAAACTATATTACCTTTAAATGCAATAGTAAGTGGATATATTAAGTATTTATCTGACATACATGTTTTATGTCTCAAATACTGCTGGCAGCTATCATATAATGTGTAACATAGCTCTCAGCTGGTGTAGGTCTGAACACAGTGCTCTCACCCTACTAACGTACTGCCTCCCACCGCCTCTACTTCAAATATATTAATACACGAGCCTCTCCGTAGTGTGGTAATCCATCATAGTCAAATACTGAATATCCACTGGGTGTCCAGGCCTGGTTATGGATATTTCTCGGTACATCTAGACCAGTCAAGTCTGACAGCTGCGAACTGTCAGTACATCATTAACCTCATTACAGAAGTGACTTACAGCCACACGGAACCTTACCTAAGGGAGACGCTGATAGCACAATTAAACAGCTCTGCTTCGCCATGGTGCAACAGCTCTATGTTACCAATACAGGTGGTTGGTGTGAGGAGAGAGTAGTGATGGAGCGGCCCAGGTCCCCCTCCCACACAGTCCGCGCCTCCTCTGACGCCCTCTCCCACTGTGGGAGTACCACACTCTCCTATCAATGGGCTCGTATCACCCTTTGTTTCATTGTCTAATCAAGCTTTTTATTCTTTCTAACTCGTGCGGTTATAAAAACAATATAGTCCTGCATTTTTTTTGTTATAGGCCTCTGCGATGATATAGGTCCCGCGCGTTATGTCAGTCGGCTTCGTTCTTGTCACACAATCGGGAATTCAAATAAAATATAAATATAAATATGTTTATTAAGGAAAGGTACATACATAAAGTGATTTTACATAAGTGGATCGATTTATAGATAGAGCTAGTACATACAATGCCTAAAGCCACTATTACGCAATGCGTTTCGGGCAAGAAAAACATTAATTTATATAATAATTAATTTATGTAATTAATTTACATAATAATTAATAAATTAAGCCCCCACTTGATGTGCATTTTCTTCCAAGCCACAGAAAACATTAATATCTAAAACTTAATACTAATTGAGCAAAAAGAATAAAATGTATTGAGAACATAAAGATAAAAAAGGGGGGAACATGACTGAAAAAGCAGCACAAATACAATAGGTAGACAAACAGCGGTGAATAAAAAATAACAGACATGGGTTGACAATAGAGGGGTAAGGTAGGTTACAGGGAATTTATCAGGTAGTGTTTAGTTTTAATCTTAAACTGGTTGAGAGAGGTACAGTCTTTAACATGGTTGGGAAGGTCATTCCACATTCTGGGTCCCTTGATTTGTAGAGCATTTCTAGTTTGATTAAGTCGTACTCTTGGAATATCAAAACTGTATTTATTTCTGGTGTGGTGCTCATGGGTTCTGTTACAACTTTCAATGAAGCTTTTGAGGTCAGGATTGGCATTACAGTTCAGCGTTTTATATATGTATAATACACATGAGAGAATGTGCAGTGACTTAATATCAAGCATATTCAGAGATTTGAATAGGGGTACCGAGTGATGTCTGGGGCCAGAGTTGGATATTGTCCTAATAGCAGCTTTGTGTTGAGTAATTAGAGGACGTAAATGATTTTGGGTAGTAGAACCCCAAGCACAAATACCATAGTTGAGGTATGGATAGATGAGGGAGTAATAGAGAGTAACCAGGGCAGGGCGGGGAACATAATATCTGATCTAAGAAAGAATGCCAACAGTTTTTTAAACTTTTTTTGATATATTTAGAATGTGTCCCTGGAAATTAAGCTTGTGATCAATGAGAACGCCAAGGAATTTACCATCTAATTTGTTACAAATTTGGGTATTGTTTATCTTGAGATTTATTTGATTAGAGGATTTATTGCCAAACAGAATATAGAAAGCTTTGTCAATGTTAAGGGTGAGTTTGTTGGCAGTTAGCCAAAGATGGACTTTATTTAGCTCGGTATTTACTGTGGCATTTAGAGCAAGGGGGTCAGGACTGGAGTAAATGAAGGTTGTGTCGTCAGCAAATAGAATTGGTCTAAGGTGTTGGGAGGCATTTGGAAGGTCATTAATGTAGATGAGAAAGAGGAGAGGGCCAAGTATGCTGCCCTGAGGAACACCAATGTTGATGGGTAGGGTGGGAGAAATTGAATTGTTCACAGAAACATACTGGAGCCTGTCAGTAAGGTAAGATTTGAGGTATTGCAGGGAGAGTCCTCTGACTCCATAATGATGTAATTTAAGAAGAAGGTTTTGGTGGTTGACAGTGTCAAAAGCCTTACGCAGGTCCACAAATAACCCAACAGGGAACTCATTTTTATCAAGAGCTGCATGAATTAAGTTAATCATACTAATAAGTGCATCGTTAGTGCTTTTTTTAGGTCTGAAGCCATATTGGCAAGAGCTAAGTATATTGTGCTTGGCTAGATAAGAGTAGAGCTGCTTGTAGATTAGTTTTTCAAAAATTTTGATAAGTTAGGCAGGATTGAAATAGGTCTGTAGTTGTTAACATCTGTGAGATCACCACATTTGTGGACAGGGGTTACTCTCGCTTTTTTTTTTTAGAATATCTGGAAAGGTTTGGAGTTGAAGTTATAATAAATATTTCATTCATTGGCATAATAAAGAAAGAAATTGAATTAACCGTAGAAATTTTGAACTTATTGATTTGAGTCCAGGCGGTTCCTTGATTTATGGAGAAAGTTCTACACCACAAGCCTTGGGGATCATGACATAACAGTGCACAATATAAACTACCAGTTATAGGGTGAGTATTGGGTGCACAATAAACTACAGTTCACAAGGTGCGTATTGGGCGCACAATAAACTATCAGCTACAGGGTGAGTATTGGGTGCACAATAAACTACAGCTCATAGGGTGAGTATTGGATGAACAATAAACTACATCTCACAGGCTAGGTATTGGGTGCATAATAAATTCCCGGTTACAGGGCGAGTATTGGGTGCACAATAAACTACCAGTTACAGGGTGAGTATTGGATGCACAATATACTACAGTTCACAAGGTGAGTATTGGGTGCACAATAAACTATTAGTTACAGGGTGAGTGTTGAGTGCACAATACACTACCAGTTACAGTGTGAGTATTGAGTGCATAATAAACTACAGCTCACAGGGTGAGTATTAATTGGTGCACGATAAATTACAGTTCACAAAGTGAGTATTGGGTGCACAACAAACTAGAGTTCACAGGATGAGTATTGGGTGCACAATAAACTTCAGCTTACAAGGTGAGTGTGGGGTGCACAATAAACTACAGCTCACAGGGTGAGTATTGGGTGCACAATAAACTACAGCTCACAAGGTAAGTATGGCGTGCACAATAAACTACAGCTCACAGGGTGAGTATTGGGTGCACAATGAACTACAGCTCACAGGGTGAGTATGGGGTGCACAATAAACTACAGCTCACAGGGTGAGTATTGGGTGCACAACAAACTACAGTTCACAGGGTGAGTATTGGGTGCACAATAAACTGCAGCTCACAGGGTGAGTATTGGGTGCACAATAAAATAATCGCTACTGGTGGTAATAATAGAAAACAGTGTTGGATCCCCGTACATGACGAGACGATTGGGCATGTTAGGTGTAGGTGTAACGAATGCCTCTGATAGCAGTATTTATTTATTGATATACAAGAAGAAACATTGGGTTGTGAGAGTACATAACGTTGGTGTTTGAGCATTACGTTCTTGCAAATCCACTAACACACTTAGCGTTTCAGGAAGGTCCTTAATCTATATAAATGAAAATGTAAATGTTCGTTTTGTTCATAATCGCTAATCTCCGAAAGTTCTTCACAGATTGCTCTGAAATTTTGACACAATGTTCCATTTGAATACGCCCGTGTTCTTATATACCTACTATATAGATGTCATGTCTGTGTCAGGTAAAAACATGCTTTTTTTGAAAAACTGTTTTTCTGATCGGGGAGAAAACAAACCAGGAGTGGGGGACCTTAATTTATTAACTAATGTTTACAGAGCAACTGCTGTGCCACAATATAAAAGAAGTCGTGTAACATGGCTGAGTAGAATGCCAGTACTGCAAAGATGCAACTAAGGGAATAAGTCATAGGACATTAACCGTGCCTAGTGCCAGCTAGCCGAAGCAATGTTGCAGTACTCACGATCAGCTTAATGCTATAATTAAAACAATGCCAGAGATAATTGAGTGGCACAGCCAGTACAGTATGTATAAAATATTTTCTGTATACACAGAGGGCATAGAATAGTTAATAATTTCCAGGGGTAATAATATGATAGTGCCTAGTACATGTAAAGTCTGCAACCCCAAACTTGCACTACAAGTGAGCACTTGACATATGGTAAGTAGCTGCGGGCAGCCCTAGACTTGGGGATCCGGCGCAGCACCCCCCACTCCGCAGGCCAGCGAAGCCGGTCCCCCACACCCCGAAGGGCGAGGTGCCCGCTGGCCGCAGAAGAAACTTATCTAGGTAATGGAATGACGTCTTGCCTGACGGAGGTGTGGAACGCATCACTTTTCCACCTGCCGACTGCTCTGATTGCTGCCTGCGCCAGGCGTTTCAGGAAGGTCCTTAATCTATATAAATGAAAATGTAAATGTTCGTTTTGTTCAAAATCGCTAATCTCCGAAAGTTCTTCACAGATTGCTCTGAAATTTTGACACAATGTTCCATTTGAATACGCCCGTGTTCTTATATACCTACTATATAGATGTCATGTCTGTGTCAGGTAAAAACATGTTTTTTTTGAAAATCTGTTTTTCATGTGAGGGAACTCTCCGAAACTTCTTTACCGATTGCTTTGAAATTTTGACACAAGATTGCCTTCGAATACACACATGTTTTTATATACCTTTATTGAAGATCAGCATTGTCCCAAATGGATAACAAAAACTGGAACTCAACTCAGAATGTATCAGATTCATGATTTGTACCAAGAGAAACAACAACGGCACTTTCCTGCACCGCACACCCTTTCCAGTTTTAATCCCTCCCTTTCCACCCAAGAAGCAAATTAGAGATCAGCCCAAGCTTCGTCTTGAGGCAGAGCTCAACGCCTTAAGCCATATTGATGCTGTGTCCACAGAGCATTCTCTCTCTCAAATCATATACACTGATGGATCCCTACACCGCACCACGGGTGCAGCTGGAAGTGCAGTTGTTCTGACAATGGGCGATGGCTTGTACTTTGAGTGAGGAGTCCGTATAAACAACTGGGCCTCTACCCTTCAGACTGAACTATTTGCCTTGCTCCTTGCACTGAAATGTGTACAAGTCTCCAAACTTGATACATTAATTGTAAGTGACTCCTTATCATCCTTAAATGCTCTCAACTCTTTTAGACATAACTGTAACATGCTCGTGTCCGAAGCTAGACACAAACACAACAAAATTATTAAGGATGGTAACAGAGTCCATTTCATGTGGTCTCCATCTCATGTTGGCCTCCGAATGCATGATAGAGCTTATAAGTTAGCCAAAGAATCTGCCTTTAAAGGAGCCGTTGAGTGTAACCTTGGATTGTCAATGAGCAATCTGAGAGCAGCAGTACACCGAGAACTTCAACAAGATCTTGTAGATCTGAGACAAAGTGAAATTGACACCAGTAATTCCATCTATCATCATACTATCATGCAAGAGGAGCCCCACATCTATGGATCATCCATTATAAAATCAGCAGACTTCTAGATGTTACTACTGCTTGGCTTAGACTCGGTTACAAGTATCTCTGGGAATTCTCATTATCTGCTGATGTAGACCTAACCAAATGTAAACTGTGTCAACAAAATTATTCGCACACACTCCGTCACTATGTGATGGAGTGCGAAAACATGCGTGAATTTAGAGACAATTCTATAACCAATGTTCCAGCGATGTGTAAATATTTCATTCAAAATGATCTGCTACCAGAAATTCTAGCCAAATATCCCCAGTTTGCTAACTGTAGGTAGTAACTGAGTGATTGTAACCTATCCACCGCTACCCACTGGATGGGGGGCGGTGTGCAGGACAAACATATAAATTGTGACACTAGCTCTCCACATATGTCAGTTGCTTAATTTAGAACCTGTATTTGAGGTCGATCTCGAACCCATTGTTGATGTGACGACTTATATTGAATTTTGTAACTCGCTCATCAAGATTGTAACTTGCTTAGCTAAATGAATTGTGGGGCACAGTCCCTGAGCCCATTATGTACCTCTGTAACCCTTTTTACTACCGCCCACGGGATGGGTATGTGGTGCATAATAAATGAACTAAACAACAACCCTGGAAATTCAGCTTGCGGTCAATGAGAACGCCAAGGAATTTACCATCTACTTTGTTACAAATTTGGGTATTGTTAATCCTGAGATTTATTTGATTTGAGGATTTATTGCCAAACCAAATATAGAAAGTTTTGTCAATATTGAGGGTGAGTTTGTTGGTAGTGAGCCAGTGATGGATTTTATTTAGCTCAGTATTCACTGTGACATTTAGAGCAAGGGGGTCAGGACTGGAGTAAATGAGGTCGTGTCGTCAGCAAATAGAATTAGTTTGAGATGTTGGGAGGCATTTGGGAGGTCATTAATGTAGATGAGAAAGAGGAGAGGGGCCAAGTATGCTGCCCTGGGGAACACCAATGTTGATGGGTAGGGTGGGAGAAATTGAATTATTCACAGAAACATATGTTACTACAATCGGAGTTCCAGCTAACACAACCTCTCACTGTGACTGCACCTGACTGACTGACTGTGACTGCACCTAAACTGCATAATCTAAATAGGGCCTAACCAGAGCAAGATATAGCTTGAGAACCACACNAAAAACAAACAAACAAGCATGCGTCACACGAGCTGAGCTGCATGTCTGTGCACCTCTCCCCTCCCCGGGAGGGGGAAGGGGGAGCTCCAGACCCCTGTGTCGGCGATTCGCCCCAGTTCTGAGGCTGGATATCAAATCGAAAAAAAACGTCGACCGGAGGGCAGGAGGGTGCCGGGAAGCCTCCGGGACTCACCCAGAAAATGGCGTTTCATTACATTCAACGCTGGTTTTCTGGGGGAGCTCCTACGGCTCCCCGGGCTACTTCACCAAAGACTACCTAAGAAAACAAGGGGATATACCCGGGAGGCGGTCGGTGCCCCATCCTCAACACGAAGTCGAGAAAACAGGCTGCATCCGCCGACCTAAAACAACACAGGCCCGACTGGGCCCAACACGTTCACAAGGGAGTATCTGGCACCTCCCCCTCCCCGGGAGGGGGACGGGGGAGCCCCAGACCTCCCATGCTGGCTATCCACCCATCAGTTTGAGGCTGGATGTCAAAACACGCGAAAAAACTGCCGACCAGAGGGAGGGAGGGAGGGTTGCCGGCGAGCCTCCGGGTCTCACCCAGAAAATGGCGTTTCATTACATTCAACGCTGGTTTTCTGGGGGGAGCCCCGTCGGCTCCCGGAGCTAACTACCCACAGAGGAAGGTCAAAGGGATGGAACCGGGAGGCGGACACCACGCACCCCCCCCACGGAAGCGAGACAACCGGCAGCAAACGCCAACCAAGGCGCCACAGCCCCGAAAAGTCCCGGGAACAACACGAGAACAACGAGCAGCAAGGCCCCCGTACGAACACCAAAAATCCATGTCCGAAAGACTGCTAGGACACGTCGCCCAGACGGCAGTGAGAGCAGCGAAGTCACGAACGCCACGGGCATGAAGGAAGAACACAGACAGCTGAGCCGCAAGAACACGGCTAACAACCCGGGACATTATCACCCGCAAACCAGGAAGAACAGAACCGGATCAACGCAAAACGCGCTCCGGACACAGACGCCGTGGCACGCAAACAACAGCGGAGGGCCGCCACTGAACACAAAACACGACACACCCCCGGCCTGACCAACGGAGCACCACCAACCATGGACCCCTCCAGAACGCAGCAGCCCTACCCCGCGCCAGAAAAGATGGAGACTGCTGCCACCGAACAACCAAAACGCTAAAACCGAAGGAGCAAGAAAACTCAGCGACCTGACCCCCAGAGGCAAATGCCAAAAGGAAAAAGAGCTGACGAAAAAACAAACCGGAACCGAAGGGGCACTACCAACCGAGGAGAAGACAGAGCACGCTGACCAGAGACCAGGATGGTGCAAGCGGCGCACGAACAGGCCGGAGGTGAAACGATGCACGAGATAGCTTACCAACGGTGCAGAAGCAACACCAAGACCGAAAGCAAGCCGAAGCGGCTCCGCCAGCTCCGCACGAAAAGAGACGACAGTATGTGGCAAGACGACGGCCCCCAACCCCCACCAGAAAACCAAGCCGACGCTAACAAGAGTAACCACCTAAGAAGGGACAGGAAAAGAAAGGACCGCCAAAATACCCCATACTGCCGCCAAGAGAAGTACGCAGGTGGGACACCTACCACGAAGCCACCCGACCACCAACCGGAGGCGAGACCATGAGGCAGAACGTAAGCAGCCCCGACAAGGCCCCTCCGAACCCAGGAAAAGGCAGAGCCGCAGGAAGATCTCGGGCGCGACCTCCGAAACCCAGGCGGCACAAGGGGTTGGAACGTCTGCCGAACAGAAAAACTCCCCAAAGCAAGCAAGCCCGCCAGGAGTTCAGAAACGACGGGTCCGACGCGAGACATCGCAAGACCCCGAAAAACCCTTCTCGTCAGGGCAAGCTAGGAAACCAAAGAAGGCGGAAGGGTTGCCGCCAGAAACAGTACCCGAACCAAGGGGTACGAGCAACTGCAACAGATCGAGACAAAGAAGCACACCACAGGACACAGGCTGAAAAACACACAAGAAGCCAAGGAACACACGCAGAACACCCCTGCGGCAGAGGAGGAAACAAGGGAACGCACAAGGAAATGAAGCGGTGGAAACCGACTCGCACCCCCCAACATAGCAGCAAGTGCAGGCAAAACCGACCAAAGGAGATGCCAGGAAAACGACTGGGGAGAGGCAGGACGAAAGAGCAGAAGCACAAAAACCCAAGGAAAACAACCAGGGGTGGACAATCAGGCAGGGACAGAAAAACCCCACCCACATGAGAGGGCCAAACCAGGGACCCGAAGACCACGAAAAACAACAAGCAAACCCCCATACGCAAACCTTAGGCACAAAACAGCAGCAAAGTGCCACAACACAACCGGACACAGGAACAAGGACACGCCACCGTGAAACACGGTACCAATGCACACGTGCAGTAGCAGCAACTGGCACCACCGCAACATGCACCATGTAAATAGCAACTCGCTTCTGCAAAGGCAGAGAACGGAGCAGGCAGACCCCAGACAGGGCCAACGGAGACACAACAGAACCCAGCAGGCCCAGAAACCTGCACACCAAGCGACCAACGGCGGAGAAACCCCGCACAATACCTGCTGGATGGGGTACTGGGAGCTCATTTACACCCCAAGCCCGGCCCAAGGCCAGGCTTGACCGGCCAGAGGGAGGCCCACCAGGCAGTTGCTTGGAGCGGCCCGCAGGTCCACATACCCCCTACAACCAGGATGGGCCGGAACTTCTATTCGAAAACAGGCTAGTGTGCCCCGGAATTCCACGGACATACCAGCAATAAGGCATATGCTCGCAAGTAGGTCGTGTAACAACCGCAGACCTCTGATGGTTATACAGTGTTCCCCAATTGTGCCTATAGCACCACTGCACTCCACTGGTACTATCCCACAAGTTCTACCAGATAGGCAGGACCCAAGAGCCAGAGCTCAAACCCTGCAAGCACAGCCAGGAGCCTTACCAGGTGAGTACAGAACCAACACCACAACCCCCACACCTCATAACACAAAAAAAGGTGGGTCCTCTGAATGACTCTAGCATGGGTCGGACATGCACACGAGTGGGAAAGGAAGGGTTGAAAAAAGGGACAGTCACTGGTGTGCGAACGGTCTCAGTCATACAAAAATATACCTAAATAAAGACAAGTATATAAACAACACTGCATCCAGCGCCCGGCCAAAAGACGCCAGACCGCAGAAACTCACCTGGCGAATGGTGGCACGAATGTGACACGACTCAACCGTGCCCAGAAGAACCTGGGAGCACTGCCAGGTGAAGACGCCAGAGCCGGACCCGCAGGAGAGCAGGGTAGAGGCGAAGGAAGCGGCCCACACCCATGACACAGGGAAAACCTCGGCGTCCTCCCCACAACTGGAAACCAGGACACCCCCGGAGTACATACCGCAGCAAGGGAGAAGAGCGAGAGGCAAAGCACTTGAGCAAAAAGGCGCAAAACACCAGCACTGAAACACACCACCCAAACCAAAACAAACTCCAAGGCGCATGCGCATGACACGCTGGCCGAACCGCACAACCCTCTCTGCGGGAAGGCGCCAACCAGGACTACTGCACTAGAAAAGTAGCCAAAAGAGGAAGCAGGAACAATAAAACCGGCCAATGAAGCGAAGACAAAGCCCAAAAAGGTACCCAACCAGGCCACAAGCAGCCCAACAAGGCTACAAGTAGCCCAACAGGGCTACAAGTAGCCTAACCAGTCCACAAGTAGCCCAACCGGGCCAAAAGTAGCCCAAACCGGGCCACGAGCCACAAGCAGCCAAACCGCAAGTAGCCCAAAACGGCGACAAGGACGAGGAGCCGACAGACGTTCCAATAACGCAGGAAGCAGTGAAAACCTTCCCGAACTCTCAAGAACACAGAAGCCAACACTAGTCCCAAAGGCACACAAAAGCGCAGGCGCACCCGAGACCAGAAGTCACGTAGAACCCCAAGAACGGGGAAACATGACGAAAACACCGTCCCAAAAAAGGGTGGGAGGAAACATCCACCCACAGGACGGAACCAACCAACTCAAAGGCCAAGGAACCGAGCCCGGGGAGGGGCTGACGCCCAACAGCATGTACGGCGAGTGGGGAGGAAAGACCCCACTCCGCGTAACCACAAGCCCCACCTAGAGGGGGATAAAAACCCCCACGGGGTAGTACAGGGCCAAGGCCTCCCAAGTCAGCCCCTCCCCAGCCCCGGGAACCTAAACGACAGGCCCCGGGGCCGAGCCGTCCCTCCAAAGCCCCGGCCGTACCAGAAAACCGGGGCAGCCGCGAAAACACTAAGGAAGGGAGCCCACTGGCAGACTCTTACAACACGGCTGGAGGAACAGGCACAAATGCCCCCATCACTACCCCGGAAGGGGAATTCCCCGAGACTGCCCAAGTCTTAACACCATCAAACCCCACCCCAAACCTACAGACGGTAAGGAACTGGATGCAGGCAGGAAGGGGGATCCAGGGGAAAGACAAGGGGGCGTGGAAAGAACAGAAGCAACCAACACCCCCAAGTCCCAAAACGAACCAAAACAGGCCAGCCCCGGAGCTCCCGGGGAGTAAACCACGAGAGCGTTGCCACCACCAAGGCTCAAAGTGCAACACCCCTGCTGCCCGCACCTGCTTAGTCAGCACAACTGGGTAACCGAGCCACAATGAGCAACCAAACTCGCAGGACTCCGGGTCGAAGGTGTCACCGACCCCACAGGCAGCAGACCTAGGCAAAACAGAGAGTCACCCAGAGACAAAGGGTGAGAGCAACCCTCAAACTCGCTGGAAGCGAGGGGGGGACTCTGGGGGTCACATCCATCGGACTTGCGCTCCCCCAGGGGTTTCCCAGGGTCCTGAGCGTTTACTATAAGAGGACTCGTTCTCAGGTAATGCCAGGCAGGGTACTGCTAACCGGCACCCAAAGCTACCAAACAACATTCTAAGAGCTGAACCCCCGGGACGTGTACACTCACGGGGACCTAGCAGGGGGTACCACCAGAAAATACTCAGAACACAAGGGACACAAGGGGCAAGAACGAAGGCAGATTCCTCCACCAGGTAGATAAAAAGAAAAAGAAAACCCCGCAAGAGGACAGCGTACCCAAGCGGAACAGAGCCGGCCGCCATGATTGGTAAAGACAAGCTGCACAGTACCCTGCACCCCACCAGTGCAACACTGCCCCTTACTCTAAGGCGAACAAGGGAGACAGAACACCTGAGCACACAAAGAGCAGCCGACAACCAAGTAGTAAACGGCCTAGCAGGGGCAGGGCCCAAGGAACTTGTGGAAGGTGGCCCCAAGCCCCAAGGGCAGTACTTACAGGGCACCTAGGGAAGGGAACCCTAGGCACATGCAGCCCGAGTACTGGAGAATCACTCCTGGCTCACGCACCACCTAGAAAACAGACACCACACTCTAGGTACAGTGCTGAAACAACCACTGGAGCCGGAGCACATAACCGGTGCCTATAGCATCAGCCGAAGAACTGATGGGTGGATAGCCAGCGTTGGAGGTCTGGGGCTCCCCCTTCCCTCTCCCGGGGAGGGGGGAGCTGCGCAGACAGCAGCGCAGTGACGTGTGACATCATACTAGTTTGCTTGTTTTCTGTTGAGTTCTGTCCACTAGTTCAGCTTTAGGTAGCAATTTTCACCAGAATAGGGGTTTGTTTTGGAATGCTTACCTTTCTGGATGCTTGACCCGGTCGATGGCAGACATAGAATGCTTCCAACCACACGGGGGTTTCTATAGGCCATTGCTCCCCTTGCCTCTCTGAGGGGGCCAGGTTCTGGCCGTGGTCCCCGGTAGGCCTTAGAACTCCATATACATGACTGATGCCAAAGTCTGACATTAGCATATCAGCCTGGTAAAGCTCCGGGGAGCCGACGAGGCTCCCCCCAGAAAATGGACATATGCAAATACCAGGATGCAAATTCTGTATAGATGTAATAGCTCTCTGTGGATGTAATGGAGTTTACTTTAACCCTTGAAAAAAAATCCTGCTACCATTTCATGGTTTCATGTACTGTACTAGGAGGAGCCTGCCATCATATGTGTGCCACATTGGTGGCTTACCCTTTCTTTCAATCTATATTCTCACCCTTATGGTGCCAATTAGGCCATATGCCATTGCCCAGAGCCCAACACCACTATATATTATGTTCATATCCTTTTCACTACTCTCTCTGGTTATAATGTAGTATACCAGGTAAACTATTCATCAATTGAAGCATGTGTAATTGAAACGATTGCATTGTGTGAATTGTGCGATTATCAAGTTATTCAACAAACATACTCTTGTAAATACAATGGTACCTCCATTTACAAATTTAATCCATTCCCAGAGTAACTCGAAAATTCATAACTCAAAATAAATTTTCCCATAAGAAATAATGTAAAATTGAATTAATCCGTTCCACACTCCCAATAATATTAACTTCAAAATATATTTCATACATAATACACATACATATTTTGTACAATAGTACAGTATGTACATGTTATAGCTTACCTTTATTGATAACTCTTGTTGGCATATGGAAGACATCGAGGAAGGGAGGGGGGGTGGAGGAGAGGTGTTACTGTTTGGAAGGGAAGTTCTCTTTTCATTATATCATCAGGCAGTGATGACTTCTCTGGGGTACTCTCTGTCCTACTTTTGCCTGCATACCACTAGGACCTGGTTCTGGCTCACTGCTTGTTTTTCCTCACTAAGAACCTTTCCATAGACTTGTTTTTCCCTACATTTTAACACTTGTCTGTAGCGAGACATCACATTGTCTCACTATGAATGATCTCTTTTTTTTTTTTCCTCTATGGTAATCCTCACATGTGTTTTCTTAGGTTGAACCTTACCACTGACTTTCTTGGGACCCATGGCATGACATATAATAATTACAGTGGTACCTCGGAATGCGAGTGTCCCTGTATGCGAGTTTTTCGGAAGACGAGCAGGATTTCCTCGAAAATTATGTCTCGGAACGCGAGGGTTACCTCGGGACGCGAGTTTGTTGATACGCGTACAGGCCGACCTAGCGCGTGGTCGATCGGCGATCGTCGCCCCTCCGCTCCTCTGCCCCTCAGTTTACCATTGTCTCGTGCCCAGTGACTATCCCACATCAATTCTTCACCTGGATTTTCAGTGTTTTGTTGGATTTTTGGTCATTTGACTATACAGTGTGTTATTATATATCTCACCATGGGTCTCAAGAAAGCCATTGATAAGGTTCAACCTAAGAAAATAGCTGTGAGTAGAGGCAGTAGAGGATGTCCCTCCTTGATTAAGAAAATGTGTGAAGTATGGGAAGAACTGCAAAGTTTTGTTGAAAAAACTCTCCCAGATAAAGCTGTAGCAGGCCGTTGCATTGACCTTTTAAATGATAATGTGATGTCTTACTACAGACAAGTGTTAAAATGTAGGGAAAAACAAGTGTCTTTAGAGAAATTCTTAGTAAGACAAGCAAGTCGTAGTGGTATGCAGGCAAAATGTGCCAGTGTGTGCATACCAGTGAAGTCCTCACTGCCTGATGTGATAATGGAAAGGGACTCCCCTTCCAAACAGTAACTCCTCTCCTCCTCCCCCTCCTCACCATCTTCCATACGCCTACAGCATTCAAGAGCAAGGTAAGTAATAACTTGAACATAGTTTTGTAGGTTTATTTAGATGAATTAGGTATAAAAATTTAGTTTGATATGGGGTTTTTGGGGTAGTCAGGAACGGATTAATTCATTTCCCATTATTTCTTATGGGGAAATTAGTTCAGAATACGAGTTTTTCGGAATAAGAGCTGTCTCCAGGAACGAATTAAACTCTTAAAGTGAGGTACCACTGTACTGTTATGTTCAAAAAACAAAACAGCACAAAAACAATGAAATTCTTTACAAAGAATTCAAGCACAATCAACACTAAGCGGGCAGTCTGGTAACTGAAGTGGGGTCACCTGTACCACCAGGAACCACGTGCTCCATCGATCCATATGTGTATCAACAAAGTTGCAAGTCGAGGCAATGGTTGTAAGTTGAGTCAAATTTACTGACGAAATTGGGGTCGTAACTCGAAAAAATTGTAAGTCGAGGTTTTACTGTAAAGAGAAACAAGGGATAAACAATCAGTGAAACATCCGAAGACAACACAGGAAGCATCAGCAGTCTGCACCGGGTGATGACGGGCACCAGACACCGCCACCACACATCCTTTGAGAGCGGCTCCACCCAGTGAAATGATAAATATTAACGTATTTTATGTTTTCTCACATGTGCATACAAATTTATAATTTTATAATTAATTATTATTATTATTTTTATTTTGCACATACAGTATGACCATTTTTCCATAGCTGCTGTCTATGGGTTAAACGTCAGTTTATGGGGGGAGGGGGCCGTGGTGGCTCTCTGGACCCTCCCTTCCTATTGAGTGCATCAGTCGGTCTTTTCTTAGGCTCTGGACTAATCATTTTTTATATGGGTAGTTGGCAGCTTCCCATTGTGTTGCCATCTGGCAGTAGCCAGCTATACAACCTAACTACTGGGTGGATTGTTTCGTATATATTACTAGTTTACTTTCTGTGACCTTGCACTTCTGTTTTGTTTTGCTTCCTCTCTGGGGGTTTGTGTCTTTGGTTAGAGTGATCATGAGTCCCCTGCTCCCTGTGCATCTGTTTGGGGGGCCAAGTTTCAGCCGCTGATCTCCGGTATTCTATTAGGATTCCTAGGCTGATGTGAGTCATATGTATGGAGATCTCATAATGCAGCTAGCAACAGGGAACCATTAAAACCCTTCAGAAANAAAGACTCGAGGAGAAGATCGAACCAGCCACGTGACATACTGGCCTGATCTGTTGAAAGAGGCGGAGCCGCGAGAAACCCTCGGGTTCGGACACCGAGCAAGCAGCGCCTGAAACCAAGGCTGGGCCGGCCACCAAGGGCCAGAAGGACAACTCTCCCCTGGTAAGTCTCCAAGCGAGTCAGGACCTGGAACAACAGCCGAACCGGGGGAACGAAGTACAGGAACCCCCACCTCGACCAGCCCACCCGAGGAGCATTGGCCCCGACGGCCTCATGATCGGGGAAGGGCGCCGCATACACGGGAAGGCGCCTCGACCACGCTGACACGAAGTGGTCCACCTTGGGGCGCCCGAACGTCTGGCAACGCTAACGTTAGGAAGCGTCGTCAACTGTCCACTCCATGGAGAGGGGAACGAAGCGAGACAGGCCATCTGCCAAGACATTGAACACTCCCCACACGCGAACCGCCAGGAGAGCCAAACCCCGAGAATTCAGCAGACGAGTCACCCGAAGCAACCAACCCCAAAGAGGCAAGGACCGCATCGAACCCCCACAGTTCAGGCAATGAACTACTGGAGAGCAGTCCGAATGGAGCCGAATCGTCGATCCGCGGGCGACCCGAATCCTCCGAAGAGCAAACCACACCACTGCGAACTCCCGCACCATGCTGTGAGCTCAACGGAAGGACGGACCCGAACGTCCCTGGCTGGCATGGTGAGCATTGGTCACAAAGCCCTAGCCGAGAGATGACGCATCCGTGTACACATTGAGTGAGGGCTCGGGTAGGCGCCAAGGCACCGAACCCCGAAAAACCCGAAGAGGAAGCCGGCGATGCACGGCCCCCGGGGGACGAACTCAGCGATCGCAAGAGACGTTAAAAGCGTTGTTAAAAGCGATGTTAAAAGCTCTGTACCTCAAGGTACAGTCCTTGCACCGCTACTGTTCCTTATTCTCATATCTGATATAGACAAAAATACACGTCACAGCTTCGTGTCATCCTTCGCAGATGACACAAAAATCAGCATGAAAATTACCTCTGCTGAAGACATTGAAAACTACAAACAGATGTCAACAAAGTTTTCGATTGGGCAGCAGAAAATAATATGATGTTTAACAGTGATAAATTTCAGGTACTCAGGTACGGCAAAAATGAGGATCTGAAACATAATACAGGGTACAAAACACAATCAAATCTTCCCATAGTAGAAAAACAGCATGTCAAGGATTTGGGAATAATGATGTCCGACGATCTAACGTTTAGGGAGCATAACCAAGCAAATATCGCATCAGCCAGAAAAATGATCGGATGGATTACGAGAACTTTCAAATCCAGGGATCCCATCACAATGGTTGTACTCTTCAAGTCACTTGTGTTGTCCCGTCTCGAATACTGCTCAGTACTCACTTCCCCCTTCAGAGCAGGAGAGATTGCTGAAATAGAGGGAATACAGAGAACATATACGGCACGCATAGACGAGATAAAACACCTAAATTATTGGGATCGTCTCAAAGCTCTCCAAATGTACTCTCTAGAAAGGAGACGAGAGAGATACCAAATAATATACACGTGGAAAATACTGGAGGGCCAGGTCCCAAATCTACACAGTAAAATAACAACGTACTGGAGTGAACGATATGGAAGAAAATGCAAGATTGAACCAGTGAAGAGCAGAGGTGCCATAGGCACAATCAGAGAACACTGTATAAACATCAGAGGTCCGCGGTTGTTCAACGTCCTCCCAGCGACTATAAGAAATATTGCCGGAACAACCGTGGACATCTTCAAGAGAAAACTGGACTGTTTCCTAAGAGAAGTCCCGGATCAGCCGGGCTGTGGTGGGTATGTGGCTCTGCGGGCCGCTCCAAGCAACAGCCTGGTGGATCAAACTCTCACAAGTCGACCCTGGCCTCGGGCCGGGCTTGGGGAGTAGAAGAACTCCCAGAACCCCATCAACCAGGTATCAACCAGGTAAGAGAGGCGGAAGGGGAGACCCCGAAGGAACCAGAACAGCCGACGAAGCCAAACCCGACCCAGCAGGTAGACTATCATCGCGAAGTTCAGGCTCCCGCACAGTCCCTTGAGCAACTGCGAGGAGCCTATGCAACGCTTTCCAACTTCAGAATTGCGTTTAAATACATGGATGGCGATATACTAAAGAAATTGTTCACGACTTTCGTTAGGCCAAAGCTAGAATATGCAGCGGTTGTGTGGTGCCCATATCTTAAGAAGCACATCAACAAACTGGAAAAGGTGCAAAGACATGCTACTAAGTGGCTCCCAGAACTGAAGGGCAAGAGCTACGAGGAGAGGTTAGAGGCATTAAATATGCCAAAACTAGAAGACAGAAGAAAAAAGAGGTGATATGATCACTACGTACAAAATAGTAACAGGAATTGATAAAATCGATAGGGAAGATTTCCTGAGACCTGGAACTTTAAGAACAAGAGGTCATAGATATAAACTAGCTAAACACAGATGCCGAAGAAATATAAGAAAATTCACTTTCGCAAACAGAGTTGTAGACGGTTGGAACAAGTTAGGGGAGAAGGTGGTGGAGGCCAAGACCGTCAGTAGTTTCAAAGCGTTATATGACAAAGAGTGCTGGGAAGACGGGACACCACGAGCGTAGCTCTCATCCTTTAACTACACTTAGGTAAAAACACTTAGGTAAAAACTGCCAGGTGACCCGAGGGCCCACCAGAAACAGACAAAGGCGGGACCGCAGCCGCAGGAGAGACTCCGGAGGGAGAGACAAGGAAGCAGTCCGAGAGTCCCAAATGAGACCCAGCCAAGTCTGAACCTGAGAGGGGACCAGATGGGACTTCCTCCAGTTCACCAAGAACCCGAACCCGGTGAGCTGGGAAAGAACCAAATCCCTGGCTAGCAACCAAGCCGACCGGCTGGGAGCCCAAACCAGCCAGTCGTCGAGGTAGGCCAACACCCGTACACCTAAGAGACGTAAACAGGCCACCACGACCCACGTAAAGCGTGTGAACACGCGAGGTGCCAGGTTCAACCCGAACAGGATACAACGAAAGCGGTACCTTAGACACCCCACAACAAAACCGAGCCAGTCCCGGAACCTTGGATGAATCGGGACATGCCAGTAAGTGTCCCGGAGGTCCAGGGACACCATCCAAGCATCCGGTTCCAAGAGGAGCCAAACCTGAGACAGCATAGTCATCCGAAAGGAGGGGCAATGAACCCAGGGGTTCAGACGGGACAAGTCCAGAATGAACCGCAGGTCCGCGCAATCCCGTTTCGGGACCGGAAACAGATGGGAGACCCATCTGAGGGACGACACTCAAGCAAACCCACTCCAAGATTACCCAACAGAGTGCAGGGGAAGAAACCTGCCCTACCAGCCCTGACCCCTCCAAAAGGATGGGGGGGGGGGGAGCACCCAATGCCACCGCAGGCCGACAGACACGACCCGAAATGCCCACGAATCGTGGGACCAGGCGTGAGCAAACAGCGCAAGCCTCTCCCCATTGCCCCGTCAAGGGGGCAAACCGCGAAAGCACCGGTGCCCCTTATGAGACCCAGAACCCCGCACAAAACGAACACCGCGCTGACCAGACGAGGGCGGGTCCAAAGAAGGAGCCGCACCCGAACCTGACACCTGTGGCCTACCACAACAAGAGGAACCCCAAGCTCTGGCACGACCCTTCTGGGAAGACCCATCACGGGACCCCCGGAAAATCAACAAGTCCGACATCGGACGGAAAGCCGACGATGCAGCCTGGATAAACTGCGCCACGGCCGACTCCTCAAACAGAAGAGGACAAAAAGGCGATGACACCCTAAGAGCCAGAGCCCAAGCAGATTCCACGGAGGCACCCAGCACCGCCTGCCGACACGCGAGTCGGGAAGCATAAAACAGGGATGCCGAATCCCGCATTATCGCCACGAAAAGCTTCAACGAGGTAGCTGACGAACGCACTGACGAAGACAAGGCACCTGACCCCGGGACGGACCCAAGCGCCCTCACATCCTGCACGAGCCAATCCGAGGATAGCTCCAGGAGGGAAAAGAACCGCAAGGCCGAAGCCAAAAGGCCTCGGGCGCGCAAGTCCTCCGCCACGAGCGCCGCCGAAAGGGAGGAAACCTGCATATGGAGCTGAACAACGCCCACATCGCGGGAAAGGGCAGGGGCAAACAAACACTCGTTCAGGTAATCATGATTGCCCCCCCCCCCCAGGAAAACCTGAATTACCGTGGAAGCTTCCCGTCACTCCAGCATGCGGGAACGACAGAAGGAATGCCAGGAATCCAGAACAAACAAGGGGCAGTCCGCTAGCCAGGAAGACTCTGGAACCTTGTAATGGAGCCAGAAAGGGAACAAAGTCCCAAACCTGAATTCGAATGGATCCATCTCCGAGGTATAATCCGGGTAACACAGGAGATATGCTGCAAGGGCCGCCCGCACCACACCAGGTTGGATGCAATAAGCCGAAAACCTCCGGAAAGACGGAACCGACGCACCCGGGGAAACACTGAACGAACCTGGGGAGGGGCCGACACCAAATCCAACTCATACACAGAGGGGGGGAAAAGAAAACCCCACTCCTTGTAACAACAAGCCCCGCTCAGAGGGAAGAAAAACCCAGGCGGGGTCCAGCGGGGCCCAAGGCCCCCAAGTCAGCCCCTCCCCAGCCCGAGGTCCTTCACAGCAGGACCCGGGCCAGAGTCCTCTCCCGAAGCACCGACCCCACAAGACAAGACAAGGACGGAGCAGCCGTAGAAGCTGGAAGAAAGGGGGCCCACTGGTCAGACCCAGAAGCTACGGCCGGGAGACAAGACTCGAAAGCCTCTGCCGCCCCCTCGTAAGGGGCATCCCCCAAAGCTGCCCGAGTCTCGAGATCAAGCAACCCTTCTCCGACTCCAAAACCCTCAGACGTTTTGGGGCCAGAAGCAAGGGGGGGGGGGTGGACCAGGACAAACAACAGGAGAGGAAGGACGAGGAGGTGCGGACTGAACCAGGATTGAAGCAACCCTAACCCCCAAGTCCGGGTCTCGAAAAGCAAAGCGGGGCAGCCCCAGGGCATCCGGGTGAGCAACCAACCGAGGGCGTTGCAACAGACGAAACCTATCTTGCAACTCACGCGCTGCCTGTACCCGAATAGAATCATCAGAGGATCGGGTAAAGTGACTCACAAGCAAACAGCAACACTCACAGGACTTGGAGTTGAAAGTATCACCGACCCAACAGGCAGCGTGGCGGAGGCAAAAAACAACGAAGGTCACCCCGAGACAAGGGGACCGAGTAACCCTCAAACTCGCACAAAGCGAGCGGGGACTCCGGGGTCACATCCATCGGACCCACGCGCTCCCTAGGGAATTCCCAGGGTCCTGAGCGTTTACTGTAAGAGGACTCGCGCTCAGGTAGTCCCAGGCAGGGTGCAGCTAACCGGTGAACAAAACTACCAAGCAAACCTCTATAGCTGAACCCCAGGGACGTGTACACTCACGGGAACCTAGCAGGGGCACCACCGAGGAGAACCATGGAAGGGCAAACACCAGTGGAATAATAGGGCAGAACCCCCCACAAGGCGGGGACACTAAAAAGCCCCGAAATCATCTCAAGATAACCTCAAGAAGAAGGCAAAAACAAAAAGAAAACCAAAACCTCGCAAGAGGGCAGCGAACCCCAAGGAACAGAGCTGGCCACTATGTTGGGAATACAAAGCTGCGCAGCACCTTGTGCCCCTACTGGTGCAAACTACCTCTTACCTGCAGGTAACAAGGGAGAACAGAACACCCAAGAGCCCAACAGGCGGCCGAAAAACTGAACGGTAGAATGGACCAGCAGAGGCAGGTCCCGAGGAGCCTGTGGAAGGTGGCCCCAAGTTCCAAGGGCAGTACTTACAGAGCACCTAGGGAAGGCAGCCCTAGGCGCATGCAGCCGAGTACTGAAGATAACTCCTGGCTCTCGCACCCACAGAAAACAAACACCACACACGAAGCACAGTGTTGTAGCGACACCGGAGCCAGAGCACACGACCTCGCCTATAGCATCAGCCTCAAGAACTGAGGTGTAGGTAGCAAGCATGAAGTGTCTGGGGCTCCCGCTTCCCCCTCCCGGGGAGGGGGGAGCTGCGCAGACAGCAGCGCGGCGACGTGTGATGTCATACTAGTTTGCTCGTTTTCTGTTGGGGGAGTTCTATCCACTAGTTCGGCTTTTGGTAACAATTTTAACCAGAATAAGTTGTTTTGGGCCATTTACCTTTCTGGGTGCCTGATCTGGTCAATGGCAGACATAGAATGCTTCGAAGCACACGAGGGTTTCTATAAGCCATTGCTCCCCTTGCCTCTCTGAGGGGGCCGGTTTGGCCGTGGTCCCCGGTAGGCTAAGAACTCCATCACATGACTGATGCCAAAGTCTGACATTAGCATATCAGCTGGGATAGCTCCGAGAAGCCGACGGGGTCCCCCCAGAAAAACTAAGTAGATTTGTTACACAGGATCTTACTGTTCGAAAACCATACTCTTGTCCGTTATTATGTCATTACTCTCTAGGTGTTCAACCCATTTGGCTTAAACCATTTTTGATAGTGTTTTAACTACCATGCTTGTTAATGATACGGGTCTATAATTTATATGTTCCTCTCGACTACCATTTTTATAGATTGGTACTATGTTTGCCTTTTTCCATATACTGTATCTGCTTCGATTCCTGTGCACAAGGATGCCTGGAATATTAATTGGAGTGGAATGCTGGGTTCAGTTGCACATTCTCGCAGCGCACAAGGTGAAACTCCATCAGGTCCAACTGCTTTATTTCTTCCTAGCCCCTTGAGTAATTTTTCCACTTCGTCTTGAGATACCTCTATGTATTCTATGGATTGCTCTGGAATTGTTATTGGGTTCGGTTCTATGAAAGCCTCATTTTATACAAATACACTTTGGAACTGTTCATTTAGCATTTCACACATTTCTTTTTGATTCTCAGTAGTCCTGTTCCCCGTTCTCAATCTCTGGATTTTATCATTTACATGCAGCTTGCTTTTAACCCTTATGCTGGTCTGGGCCTCAAGGGCTTCAACATCACAAGGTGCAAGAAAAAAATAAAAAAATTCTTTCTTCTTATAAAAGTGTTCACTTGTGTTCCCTGACCACAGGAAAAATTACAAAAAAAATTGTAGGCGACATATTTTGCCCGCAATAGGGTGAGGAAGTCTGGCAAAATGTAGGCATTGACAGAGTACACCTCAGTCTCCGTGGTGTAGTGGTAAGACACTCGCCTGGCGTTCCGCGAGCGCTATGTCATGGGTTTGTATCCTGGCCGGGGAGGATTTCCTGGGTGCAATTCCTTAACTGTAGCCTCTGTTTAACGCAACAGTAAAATGTGTACTTGGATGAAAAAACGATTCTTCGCGGCGGGGATCGTATTCCAAGGACCAAGGACCTGCCCGAAACACTACGTGTACTAGTGGCTGTACAAGAATGTAACAACTCTTGTATATATCTCAAAAAAAAAAAAAGTAAGCGTCAGAGGCTTGTCAGCTATCAGGCAGGAGTTGCCACAAAGCTATTAGTACCTAATTATTTCAATGTCTCAGATTGATTTTCTTATTTTTTTTCCTGTAGTATTATTCAATAGTGTGTAATGTGAAATATTTATATAATAAAATGTGTGAATCATTGCTATACTCAAACGTTTGGTGTGCATATTAGTGATTCAATTATTATGCTCATAAAACAATAAACATAGTTTTATTATACTATATACACAGGTTATATATAAGTATCTGCATGTTTTGTTCACCATAACAAGCCACTAAGTTGGTATGGTGAGTGAAAAATAGCAACCAGTGGCCGCCACACCAGCCAGCCAACGCCGCCACCTTCCCTCCCTCAACACCTCACTCGCCAACATTCCTCCTCCCACCATACTGTTTTTGCTTTTATTCACTATATACAGACATTATATATAAGTATCTACATGTTTTGTTCACCATAACTATACAACTAAGCTGGAATGGTGAGTTCAGACAATAAGAGAGATCACCACACAGAGTCAGCTGATGCTTCCCTCCCTCCTTCACTCGTTCAAGCCCAGACACACTAACATTCCTCCCCAACCACACTGTGTGGTGTTATAACACTATATACACACACACACATTATATATAAGTATCTACATGTTTTATTCACCATAACTGTACAAGTAAGCTGGTATGGTTTCCAAAGAGCATAGTGGCCACCCTATACAGCTTGACAAGTCATACAGACGATGCCACCTCTCTCACCAAGATGGCGCCTTACATCATACTCCTTTTGCTGTTATTACACTAATACACACATTATATATAAGTATCTACATTTGTGTTAACCATAGAGAACCACTGAGCTGATATGGTGAGTGCAGACAATAACAGGTGGCCATCCAATCTACAAAAGTGGCAGCGGGGAAGACCCCCTCAATTATAGACATTTATCATTGACTTGTGTAATAGTCAAAATATT
>WNGS01066681.1:1488273-1501254 GCA_020271785.1 Procambarus virginalis | reverse complement strand
AACCAAGAAGGCACGTGAGCTAACGCTGACTTCAAAATGCGTTCACATCAATTCAGGACGAGACCGCTTTCCCCAGTGGGACTGGTACAAACAATTTCCGTCCCACTTTACCCTTATCATCATATCGTGCTACGTGGGGACTCCTAAGCTCATTTTGGTCTGGAGCATGATAATACACTCCCTATGAAGGTGGTCCCAACAAGGTGACTCCCCTTACCCCTCCATTTTCTGCCTACTATCCAACAGACAGTCACCTGATAGTCGGACAAAGCGAGCTAATCCTCTGGGTACCTGCTGCACTCTCCCGCGTGGAACCCCCAGAAACCATTTTGGAGAATATGCGTGAAAATCCAGGAGCAGGAGCGCCTTAGGCTCATTCTCATGCATCCAAGTGTTAAATAGATCCTCGCCTCTGCAACCCAGACATCACTGGCAAATATCATCATATTCCTTTCCAGACATTCTCATTGTCGAGCCCCCGGACTGCACTCTCCTGGGTCCCCCCATTGGCCCACCTGAGCAATCTAGGAGGTCCTGGCTGCAACATCACTGAGGTCTAAAGAGAATGCATGGAACGATGATTTACAAGATATGAAGAGCCATGATGCCATCTTTCATCATCCATCACAAGATGCCTGTCTCTCCCTAAGTTACCTAACAATTCGTGAGATGTTCGTTCCATCAGCTACAGCACCCCAAAGTTAACATGGCTAGGCACCCCTTCTGAGTCTATGGCTGTGAAAGTCCTGAACCTCGCCATTGGGCACTTTATCAGTTGGGCAGCAACCCTTTCCTTACACGAACACGTGGCGGCCTTAGGTGTGCCCGCACGCGGCCTCCCAGAATTGCTCTATCCAGCCCCATTTCCTCCTCTCACGCATCGCACGAACCTCGTCAGAGATATCTTAACTGCAACCTTGAGAGATTCAGCAGGAATACAGATCCTGTATTTTTCACTGAAAATGTATCAAATCAGTGGGATGTTCTGGCAGCCCAAGCAACCATTATAAGAGCCAACAAAACGAACACAAACACGTCCTGCTGGGACCACCCTCTAGTGGAAACAGTAGCTTAGGTAGCCATGCGCAATGCCGCTACATCAGACAAGGAGAAAGCCCCCTCAGAGCAGTGCGTGCCCACCATAAGCAGGAGACTCCTCCTGCAGGTACCATGCCGCAATGGGGGGGCAAAGCGCCATCGCTCCAGAATCCTTTTGTGTAGCAGTGGCCCTCTGCGTTGGTGCCCCAATTCACTCTGAATAAAGTGTATTTGCAACAGGTTGGAACACATGACCAAACGGACCTGGATGTTGCATTGCGAAGACGACAAGATAGGAATTCAAGACACGACGAGGCCAATGACATCATCAAGAGAAATCGCGTCGATCCTCAGCTAAGTGCACAGCGGAGAGAGAACCTCGCGTCCTAGGGGTCCAAAAGTAACCCGGAGTTCGGCCGAACTTCGCCCTGATGCATCGACCATAGACTCAGTGAAGAATGGTAGACACTTGGTGTGGGAATACACATGTGTAGCCACCCTTGCTGACACCTACTTACACTTCTGTGCTGATCAAGCAGGTGGGCGGCCAACCTACAGAAACAGCAAAAATCTCCTCAAAGACAGTCGTGTCGTGTGGAGAGGGGGCCAGAGGGTGACGCTCACTGTTGTACACTGCTGCACACACACACACAAGCGGTCTGAGACTCCTGGCCCCTGGGGCAAGCGTGCCTTGGGATTTCTCAAGGAATTGGGTTCCAAGCTCATTGACGTCACCAGAGACCAAAGGGCTTGCAGTTTTTTGTTTCAGCGCCTCAATGTGGCGATCCAGAGGGGAAATGCTTGCTGCGTCCTCGGTTCCTGTCCGGAAGCGGAGGAGCTTCAAGAGATCCATAACCTTTAGGCATTTGCTTTGTATGTTTTGTAACCTTTAAATACACAATAAAGCATAAAAAAAGGAAGGGGGTGGTAGGAGAAAAGCACACAGAAACTGTATTGGAGGGGACCTACATTCCCTCCAATGCGTTATGTGTGATTTCCTCCGAGGCTATGGGTCCCCTTCTTCCAGCCAGAGGTGGTACTCTTTGTATATATATATATATATATATATATATATATATATATATATATATATATATATATATATATATATATATATATATATATATATATATATATATAGCAGCCCGGGGCCCAAGTTATTTGTGCTATATTATTTCATTATTTGCTATACTAATTTATAGTATTGCTATTCATTTTATTATTCCCTTCTCGTTCAGTATTAATTTATTATGGGTCTGGGAGTTAGTTTACTATTTTCGACCACTTCTATGTACTGGCACTTTCGACATTCTTTTCAGTCATGCCCTCGGACGGCCCTGTCCTAGGCCCCTTAGCGCAAATCCTAGGCCCTTTTACTGGGCGCAAATCCTTAACTGTAGCCTCTGTTTAACTCAACAGTAAAATGGGTACTTGGTTGTAAAAACTTTTTTTCGCGGCGGGGATCGTATTCCAGGGACCTGCCCGAAACGCTATGCGTACTAGTGGCTGTACAAGAATGTAAGAATTCTTGTATATATCTAAAAAAAAATCTCTGTTATTTTACTATATTATATTAATTACATTAATTATTTTACATTTACGGATCCCTAGCCTTCCTGGTGTCCATTTCACTTTGCCTCAGATCACCAGATCTTGTTGAAGTTCTTGGGGTACTGCTGCTCGTAGAATGCTCATTGACACTCCAAGACTGAACTCATCGGCGCCTCTTAAGGCAGTTTCTTAGGCTATCTATTCAGCTCTAGCATGCATTCGGAGGCCAACATGCGACGGAGATCACTGTAACGGTCTCGGTTACCATCCTTATAATTTGTTGTTCGTGTCGCTCTGGACACAGGCATGTTGCAGTTACGCCTTAAAGATTTATATATGGATTCGATATTATATATAGATTGGTCATATAAATATTGATTATGTTGGGCTGTTCTATTGGTTTATATTATTATATGGGATTATAATTGAAATAGGTTATTACTGGCTAGATCCCCCCCCCCCCTGGATTAACTTCTGCCTTTGCCCAGATACTGTAACTGAATGGTTACCCGCCCCCCCCCCTTTTTCACGTGTCCGGGTTTTTCCCCCTAAAGTTCTGCTCGGTTTGATAATTACCTTACTTCGCTACAGTCTAGTTTCCTGGAAGGTCTTATTCTCTCCTGTATAAAATTTGCCCTTTCCCCTTAGTTTGCTCTAGACACTCCTAGCCTCGGTACCAGTGTTCCTTTTCAGAGTTTTCCTCAGAGTATCTTCCTGGCTTTATCATTTATTGACAGTTGCCCAGTTTGCTTCCGGAAAATGTCTCTCCCCACCCCCCTCTAACAAACTATTTCTGATCAGGGGGGAAAAAGACACCGACAGTTATGGGTCTTATTTATTAGTAAATTAAATTCTGCAGAACATGTAAATATAAAAGTAGGAATTAACAAATGTAACATGTCCATGTCTGAGTACTAATATTTAACTTAAAATGTACCCCCGTAGTAAGTAAGAGTAAGCTTAGCCTAGTGACATGGCCAACACGTTCTGCAGAAACCTAATGGCAGATGAAATGTAATTAGAACTAGGTATAACAGTCAGGACACAAAGGGGAAATAAAGAGAATAGATCACATAACACTTAACGGAGCCCGACCAAGACATAATGGTAAATCCTAGAATTAACAGGCGGGCAGAAAATACCTAGTGACTGGGGAAAACTGATATGACAATGGGAGAAGTTTTTCCCAGGGCGTGAGGCCGTGCCGCCAAGGAATAAGTAGAAGGATTTCCTGACCAAAGGTAGGGCTTACTAGCACCTAGACTGGGCAAAGGATTAGCTGTGGACAGCGGGACACTTGGGGACCGGCGCTGCACCCCCCCCCCTCCCCATTTGCGGTGGGGAAGACTAGAGGGACACTGGCACAAAGCATGACAGGGAACTGCCACTTGCATGAAGGGGAGGCGGGTGGGAGTCTCGCGTGCAACGGCGGTGTCGGGCAGAGCGAGGCAGAGCCCCTCTTTGCCCCAGAATTTATGGCCGCAGACTTCTGCGCATCCGCGCGGGACGCGCTGTGCAATTGTTTCTTTGTCCCCCTTTTCAAAAACATCTCCGCTTTTTATTGCAAAGCAGAGGCCATTTTCCAGCAGTACCCTTAAGGGGTAGGTTCCTTGCCCGTCACGTTCATACTGCATGCCCGCTTCTGCCCATCCTTACTGCCTTAATACTTCCAGAACCGACTACGGAAGGCACACACAAGGTACACCATTGATGAACGACGAAAAGGGATGGACCCCGAGGGCAGACTACTGCACCCATGAAGTCGACACTACCTTCACCGCCGTGGGGCGGGCCCCTTGAGGATACCTTGAGGATACCTTGAGGTGCTTCCAGGGCTTATCGTCCCCGCGGCCCGGTCATCGACCAGGCCTCCTGGTTGCTCCTGGAAGGTCTTATTCTCTCCTGTATAAAATTTGCCCTTTCCCCTTAGTGTGCTCTAGACACTCCTAGCCTCGGTACCAGTGTTCCTTTTCAGAGTTTTCCTCAGGGTATCTTCCTGGCTTTATCATTTATTGACAGTTGCCCAGTTTGCTTCCGGTTTGCTTCCGTTGTCGCCCCAGCGACAACGACGGACACAGGGTCGACCCTGGGGAGTCGGCTTCCCACTTCCCACACCCGCCCTGGGGCCGGCCTTACAGGATTGGTCCCCGTGAGGGCCGGTGGCCTTCAGTGAAGACCAGTCTTACGACATCGTGCACAGCGCCCCTACTTGGGTGTACAATCCCTGCTGTACGATCACCTCACAAGGACATTGCATGGGGGGGTACACCTTGCCCTCTACGCTCTGGATCGTCGTGATGATGCCCTGTTGGCCTCACCAAGGACGCTGTTTAACTTGCAGCATGTTAACTGCCTAGTAGAACGGCTAGTTTAACTTTAACTGTAAACAGTTTAACTGTTTAACTGCTTAGTAGATCGGGTTTGGTACCTTTTTCAGTCAGGAGGAACCTGGCTGTTTTTAATGCCCTCTCCTGGGATGCAGGCACGGTTGCTGTCACAGGAACGAGTGGCCATATTCCTAGTTAAAGGTTGGCGAGGCACACTCGCCTCGCAAGGTCTGGTTGGTGGGCTCTTAATTAATTGCCTCTCTATGCTCATATGGCACGTCGCGATGGCGCTCCGTTGGCCTCGGCAAGGAAGCTGTTTCACTTGTAGCATCTGTCTAGTACAGGGGTCTCCAAACTTTTCAATGTAAGGGCCACATTATATATTTCCCATATTTATGCGGGCCGAAGGAATAAAACATGAAAAAAAAATCAGTGCCAGTAATTTAATTTCCTCAAATATTAAAGTATAAACATGGAAAAATTAAAACATATCTTTTTAGAAAAAATTAGGGTAAACTAAATAGATTCCTGCCTTTAGTTTTATGCAACCAAATTAGTGTGACGAATGATACTGTCGTTTTGACTTCAAAATTTCATTAAAATCAGGTTCCAGATTAGATGAGCCAATTGTAAGAATTGATTTCAAGTGATCATCAGACAAATTTGCTCGATAGTTAGATTTCACATACTTCATTTTGGAAAATGTTTGTTCACACAAGTATGTTGAACCAAAAATGGACACAAAACTACAAGCAAACTTTATCAAATTATAACTGTTATACACAACTGATTGGTTGTAATGCACAACACATACCTACCAGTACTAGTATCTGTGCGTCACACTATCGAGAGAGAGGAAAACTGACTCGGGCTGAGCGCCACCAGTCAGCAGCCCCAGCTTTGAATAATTCTGCGATGCCATTCGTACGATAATTATTTTTCAAGGCCACCACACAGGGATTTGTTTGGCGGGCCGGATGAAATTATGTGGCGGGCCGGATGTGGCCCGCGGGCCATAGTTTGGCGACCCCTGGTCTAGTAGACCCGGTTTGGTAACTATTTCAGTCAGGGAAACCTGTCACAGGCACGGTTACAGCCACAGCGAGAGTAGTCACATTCCTAGTTACAGCGGGCCAGCCGCCGCTCACCCTTCGGGGTTGGGGGTTCCGCGTCGCTGGCCCTCGCGGGATGGGGGGTGCTCCGCTGGAACCCTCAAAGTGATAAGCCTGCAGATAGCTAAGAAATATTACATGAATTGTAATTAGTGTAAATTCAAATAATGCAACTTTCAATTACTAACTATAGATGTAACTTAACTGTAACTGATTTTATACTTTATCATTATAATGATTATTCATTATAATTATTCTTTAATACTTTATTGTTATGCATTAGTCACTAATTATTTATCATTCACCCTAATTAGCTATTTGATTCATTAAAAATAATTGCTTATCATTATACTATTTGTTATTATTATTATTTATTATATAATAATAATAATCATAGTAATAATTTATTATTAATTTATTTTTTATTAATTTATTAGTAATTTATTATTTATTAATTTATTATTAATTTATTATTTATTATTAATTTATTATTTACCATTATAAAATAAACAAGTCCCCAATCTGAGCGCGTTTTCTTCCAACCTCAGAAAACAATTTTTAGAAGGTAAAATTTGACAGAAAAAGTAGGTACAATAAAGTAAATTTATCTATACAAATTCTTGCATAGATAACCAATAAGTTTATACCATCAATGATATAATGTATATTAAAGTTAAAATCTTTAAATGGTTTTTAGTTATATATTTTACCAATTCAGAAATTGCATACATATTGTTAGGAACATATATAGAGTATAAAAAAATATAAGTTGTCTGTCCAGTTTTCAGTTTCATTAATGTTATTTAAATGCCAAATCTATTTACACACTATACAGTTATTTTTAAAGCGTTCTTCATTGTTGAAGGACATAATATGAAATGAAATGCCACTATCATGTGCTCCTGTGCCTGGTAAGTCCACTACCGGCTGACCATAGCCGTGCTACTTGCCCCGCTCCTGTGCCAGGTAAGTTGCGGTCTCACCGTAGCCCGTGCTACTTGCCCCACTCCTGTGCCAGGTAAGTTGCGGTCTCACCATAGCCCGTGCTACTTGCCCCGCTCCTGTGCCAGGTAAGTTGCGGTCTCACCATAGCCCGTGCTACTTGCCCCACTCCTGTGCCAGGTAAGTTGCGGTCTCACCATAGCCCGTGCTACTTGCCCCGCTCCTGTGCCAGGTAAGTTGCGGTCTCACCATAGCCCGTGCTACTTGCCCCGCTCCTGTGCCAGGTAAGTTGCGGTCTCACCATAGCCCGTGCTACTTGCCCCGCTCCTGTGCCAGGTAAGTTGCGGTCTCACCATAGCCCGTGCTACTTGGAACTTGTTCCGAGTAGCTGAATCTATAACAACAACAACACTATCATGTGTCTG
The DNA here is from genome assembly GCA_020271785.1 of Procambarus virginalis. NCBI lineage: Eukaryota > Metazoa > Arthropoda > Malacostraca > Decapoda > Cambaridae > Procambarus > Procambarus virginalis. The sequence goes on along the minus strand of WNGS01066681.1, from coordinate 1,493,859 downwards.
TATTGCAAAAGTTCCGTACAGTGGTCAAATGTTTCGGCTTGTCTCTCTTACCACAATTATTTGCTCCTCCAAACGGCGGACGTCGCCAAAAACGCTCTCAACAATCTTAACGTTGTGTATAAAAAATTCTTATATTATATTAAAGGTAATTAGTGGGGTCCTGTGATTTTTTATTTATATATTTATTTGTTTATTTATTTATATACAAGAAGGTACATTGGGTTTATGAGAGTACAGAACATTGAAGTTTTAAATTCATGTAAATTAAGCCACTAGCACCCATGGCGTTTCGGGCAGATCCTTAATCTAACATAATTTTAAGAAGGTAATTTCTAGCAAAATTATTTTTTTTTACAGGTACGTTGTAAGGAAGTGTAAAAATGCATTGTACGGAAATATAAAAAATACATTGTATAAAAAAATTGACAGAAAAAAGTAGGTAAGCTTTGCCTCAAGACGAAGCTTGGGCTGATCTCTAATTTGCTTCAATGTTCGAACGATGTGTAAATATTTCATTCAAAATTATCTGCTACCAGAAATTTTAGCCAAATATTCCCAGTTTGCTAACTGCAGGTAGTAACTAAGTGATTGTAACCTATCCACCGCTGCCCGCTGGATGGGAGGCGGTGTGCAGGACAAACATATCAGTTGTGACACTAGCTCTCCACATATGTCAGTTGCTTAATTTAGAAACTGTACTTGTGGTCGATCTCGAACCTGTTGTTGATGTGACGACTTATACTGAATTTTGTAACTAGCTCATCAAGATTGTAACTTGTTTAGCTAAATGAATTGTGGGGTTCAGTCCCTGAGCCCATTATGTGCCTCTGTAACCCTTTCCACTACCGCCCACAAGATGGGTATGGGGTACATAATAAATGAACTAAACTAACTAAAAAGTAGGTACAATAAAGTAAATTTAATGCTTATCCACAGGTACATTTTAGCATAATCTGAGAATTATTGCAAGATATAGTGTAGCAAACTATGTGTATAACGTATTATAAGATAACAGCAATGATTAAAATGGTAAAGTTGTATGACATAGGTACATAAATTGGGGAATTGGGTAGCACTTGATGCAGTGCGAGATTGAAGCACTAGGTAGGAAACTATGAAGATGAAATTAGGTACTTTTTGGTTTTATTTTTGAATAAGGCAAAGGTTTGACAGTTCTTCAATTCGTTAGGGAGTGAGTTCCATAGTCCAGGTCTCTTTTATGTGCATAGAGTGTTTACACAGATTATGTTTGACTCTGGGGATATCATAGAGATATTTATTTCTGGTGTGGTGATTATGTGTTCTATTACATCTGTCCAAGAAGAGTTTCAGAACAGGGTTTGCACTTAAGAACAGGATTTTGTAAATGTAATTAGCACAATATAATGTGTGGAGTGAGGATATGTTTAGCATATTTAGGTATGGAAACAGGTGGACTGAGTGTTGTTCGAAAGCAGAGCTTGTTATTGTTCTGATAGCAGATTTTTGCTGGGTGATGATGGGTTTAAGGTAGTTTGCAGAGGTTGAGCCCCATGCACAGATACCATATGTAAGATAGGAATAGATTAGCGCGTAGTATAATTAGAGGAGAGCAGAGTTTGGAACATAATATCTGATTTTAGAGAGTATACCAACCATTTTTGAGACTTTCTTGGTTATGTGTTTTATGTGGGTGCTGAAGTTAAGTTTCTTGTCTAAATATAGGCTAAGGAAGGTTTAGGCCCCTGACTTCTAACTCTTTGGATCGCCTTAAAACTTCCTTCAACTGCAAACTAGGACAGCTCTCCAGTCTTTGTCTTCCTGACTTCGATCTTATTAAACGTTTCCGTGTCATCTACCCTTCTCTTCCTTATTTTTATGGTCTACCTAAGACTCATTAACCTGGTGTTCCTCTTCGTCCTATCATTTCTTCAAGGGGCTCTGTTGGCTATCCTTTTGCTTCATGTCTAGCTAAAACTCTGACGCCTTACCTTGGCACTTTTTCTCCTGCCCACCATCGTCATTCTCAGGACTTCATAGAAAGACTGCGTCTGCAGCCCTCATGTAAGCTGCTTAGTCTTCATGTCGACTCTCTGTTTACTAATGTTCCTTCTTGATGACGTTCTGTCTTTCCTTAGTCAGAAGGCGACTGAGGGCCTTCTTCTTCTCCCGCTTTCACTGACGTTTTCCTCGAACTCATCAGACTGTGTTGACTCTAACTCATTCTCTTTCAATGGTAAATACTTCTCTGAAACTTTCGGTGTCACTATGGGTTCCCCTCTCTTCCCTGTTCTTGCCAATCTCTACATGGAATACTTCGAAACTGTTCTTCTTACTCCTATTGGTACTCGTCCCTCTATCTGGCTTCGCTATGTTGATGACATTTTTGCCTTATGGCCTCATGACCTTAGTGTATTCCAGCCTTTCCTCTCCTCTCTTAACAATCTGGCTCCTTCCATCCATTTCAAAGTTGAATGGGAATCTTATTACCTCCTTCCTTTTCTTGATGTTCACGTTCACAGCTCTGTGTCCGGGTTCTCTTTCTCTGTCTACCGCAAACCCATGCATAGTGGCATGTATATTCACTTCTTTTCCAACCATCCTCCTTCTGTTATGAAGTGTCCTCATATCTATTCTTCCGCGCTCTACGCATCAGCGACCCTCAGTTTCTTGATTCTGAAATTTCCTTTATCTGCAAATCTTTCTCTCGCCTTGGCTACCCCTTTATATTTTATCAACTGGGCCTATTCTCAAGCTAAACGTAATTTCTTTCATCCTAATCCTGCTTCAAACACTATTAGCACTGTGTTCTGCCTTCCCTTCATCTCTGAACTCAAAACTTTTATTAATACCTTTCGTCCTCTTGACTCAAAGCTCGCCTTTCGACAAACTAACACTCTTCGTAGCAATCACAGTGCTATATTACGTTGGATTAGGGCATGGGTATACCAAAGGAAACAGAGAGTTAGTATAAATGTCAGAGTGGGAATATGTTGTAAGTGGAGTGCCTTAAGGCTCTGTCTTGGGCCCTCTGTTGTTTATAATATATATAAATGATTTAGATTCAGGTTTGAGTAGCAACATTTGCAAATTTGCCGATGACACAAATATCGGTAGGGAAATTAACACGGAAGATGACTCACTATCACTACAAGTTGATCTAAATAGGGTTTTGAAATGGTCAAAAGATTGGCAGATGCAGTTTAATGCTGATAAATGTAAAGTTCTGAGGCTAGGTAATGATGACAGAGTTACAAGATACGAGCTAGATGGTGTTGAGATTGCGAAGTCGGATTGCGAAAGGGATCTGGGAGTTATGATTAGTAAGAATTTAAAACCAAATGAAATGCATGAATGTTCGTAATATGGCAAATAGGACACTGGGATTTATTAATCGAGGCGTTAGTAACAAGACACCTGGTGTGGTTCTCAAGCTATATCTTGCTCTGGTTAGGCCCTATTTAGATTATGCAGTTTAGGTGCAGTCACAGTCAGTCAGTCAGGTGCAGTCACAGTGAGAGGTTGTGTTAGCTGGAACTCTGATTGTAGTAACATATGTTTCTGTGAATAATTCAATTTCTCCCACCCTACCCATCAACATTGGTGTTCCCCAGGGCAGCATACTTGGCCCCTCTCCTCTTTCTCATCTACATTAATGACCTCCCAAATGCCTCCCAACATCTCAAACTAATTCTATTTGCTGACGACACGACCTTCATTTACTCCAGTCCTGACCCCCTTGCTCTAAATGTCACAGTGAATACTGAGCTAAATAAAATCCATCACTGGCTCACTACCAACAAACTCACCCTCAATATTGACAAAACTTTCTATATTTGGTTTGGCAATAAATCCTCAAATCAAATAAATCTCAGGATAAACAATACCCAAATTTGTAACAAAGTAGATGGTAAATTCCTTGGCATTCTCATTGACCGCAAGCTGAATTTCCAGGGTTGTTGTTTAGTTCATTTATTATGCACCACATACCCATCCCGTGGGCGGTAGTAAAAAGGGTTACAGAGGTACATAATGGGCTCAGGGACTGTGCCCCACAATTCATTTAGCTAAGCAAGTTACAATCTTGATGAGCGAGTTACAAAATTTAATATAAGTCGTCACATCAACAATGGGTTCGAGATCGACCTCAAATACAGGTTCTAAATTAAGCAACTGACATATGTGGAGAGCTAGTGTCACAATTTATATGTTTGTCCTGCACACCGCCCCCCATCCAGTGGGTAGCGGTGGATAGGTTACAATCACTCAGTTACTACCTACAGTTAGCAAACTGGGGATATTTGGCTAGAATTTCTGGTAGCAGATCATTTTGAATTAAATATTTACACATCGCTGGAACATTGGTTATAGAATTGTCTCTAAATTCACGTATGTTTTCGCACTCCATCACATAGTGACGGAGTGTGTGCGAATAATTTTGTTGACACAGTTTACATTTGGTTAGGTCTACATCAGCAGATAATGAGAATTCCCAGAGATACTTGTAACCGAGTCTAAGCCAAGCAGTAGTAACATCTAGAAGTCTGCTGATTTTATTGGATGATCCATAGATGTGGGGCTCCTCTTGCATGATAGTATGATGATAGATGGAATTACTGGTGTCAATTTCACTTTGTCTCAGATCTACAAGATCTTGTTGAAGTTCTCGGTGTACTGCTGCTCTCAGATTGCTCATTGACAATCCAAGGTTACACTCAACGGCTCCTTTAAAGGCAGATTCTTTGGCTAACTTATAAGCTCTATCATGCATTCGGAGGCCAACATGAGATGGAGACCACATGAAATGGACTCTGTTACCATCCTTAATATTTTGTTGTGTTTGTGTCTAGCTTCGGACACGAGCATGTTACAGTTATGTCTAAAAGAGTTGAGAGCATTTAAGGATGATAAGGAGTCACTTACAATTAATGTATCAAGTTTGGAGACTTGTACACATTTCAGTGCAAGGAGCAAGGCAAATAGTTCAGTCTGAAGGGTAGAGGCCCAGTTGTTTATACGGACTCCTCACTCAAAGTACAAGCCATCGCCCATTGTCAGAACAACTGCACTTCCAGCTGCACCCGTGGTGCGGGTAGGGAACCATCAGTGTATATGATTTGAGAGAGAGAATGCTCTGTGGACACAGCATCAATATGGCTTAAGGCGTTGAGCTCTGCCTCAAGACGAAGCTTGGGCTGATCTCTAATTTGCTTCTTGGGTGGAAAGGGAGGGATTAAAACTGGAAAGGGTGTGCGGTGCAGGAAAGTGCCGTTGTTGTTTCTCTTGGTACAAATCATGAATCTGATACATTCTGAGTTGAGTTCCAGTTTTTGTTATCCATTTGGGACAATGCTGATCTTCAATAAAGGTACATAAAAACATGTGTGTATTCGAAGGCAATCTTGTGTCAAAATTTCAAAGCAATCGGTAAAGAAGTTTCGGAGAGTTCCCTCACATGAAAAACAGATTTTCAAAAAAAACATGTTTTTACCTGACACAGACATGACATCTATATAGTAGGTATATAAGAACACGGGCGTATTCAAATGGAACATTGTGTCAAATTTCAGAGCAATCTGTGAAGAACTTTCGGAGATTAGCGATTTG
>WNGS01066681.1:1445152-1486078 GCA_020271785.1 Procambarus virginalis | reverse complement strand
AAGCCTTGCTAGTAACTTAAACTAAGCGGAAGAATACAATGCTCTGGTCTGTGTAGGACCAGACAGACAGGAAGACAGTGTGGTATCAAGAGCGACAGAGGGAAGGTGTCCACTCCACCTATTCCCAGACCAGCAGTCCACCGCTGGTCGCCTATAAGGTAAAGTTGCTAAGAGTGTTGTTATAGGGAATAGATCAACTCATTGCCGATAAGTTTAGGAAGTGTTCAGTTTAGGGAGTGCATTGATTTAGAATTTGTTTAGTTTTGAATAAACCATTTAGCTAGTAAATTTGTCTTTTTAATTAATTTCCATTTTGTGTAATTTACTTGCATTGTCCGGGACCACGAGGGTAGCGTGGCCTAGTTTGAGTTGGGCAGATTCTAACACCGAATCAGAATTCATTTATCCCATTGATTTTTAATGAATTCCACTTAACGTAAGATCCAAGTTTATATGTTACTAGTGGGGATCAAGCCCCAAAGTTTATTAATTAGCATGATCGACCCAGACCTCGATCGTTGCTCAGTTTACTGGTCTGGTGGTGGCAGTGCAAGGCGATTCTAGATTTTCTAGAAGTAGGTTTCCACGTCATAAGGTTGTAGAATCTTAAGTCGGTCAATCGTCTTAAGACCACGTGGCATGGTGTTGGCTCAAGTGAAAGTTTTGGGGTCCCTTGGTATAGAGAGTTAAAGTTAGGATACGGAGAGGGTGGAGAGAATAAGATTACGAATACCCCCCCCCCGTGTTACACCATTTCTCTAAATGCTTCCCGAACGTAGGTGAGATGAAAATAGTTCAGCATGTTCAAACTCCAGAAGATGCGGATACTTTCTAATATGAGAAAATGCAAGACCTTGCCTGTGGGGCATAACAATGCACATCACAACTATCAAATCAGCAACATTACCCTCCAGCAGATTGATGAAGAAAAGAACCTTGGAGTCAGAATCCACAAATCACAGAAAGTTTCGCAAGTGGGAGCTGCAGCAAAATAAAAAAAAAACAATTCCAGGAATAGTCAGATTTAACTTATTTAAAGGTATAGAAGGTATTTATTCAACTGTATAAATTTCTAGTGCGCCCTTATTTGAATTATTATATCCAAGCACGGAGACCTCATCTTCTGAAAAACAATCTGCTTTTGAGAAAGTTCAACACTGGGCGACAAAATCTCTCCTGAACTGTCAACTTGCATACCAGGAACGGTTGAGGGCCACCGGGCTAACAACACTTCTAACCAGACATGACAGGGCTGATCTCATTGAAACTTTTAAATTATTGAACAACTTGGAGGATATTAATCCATACAACTTCTTCAAAGGATCAGATGTAACACAAACAAGGAGTAACAAGCTCAACAAGCCACATTGTAGGTCAGAAAACAAGAAAGCTCTTTTACTCACAGGATTATAAACCCATGGAACTGCCTACCCGCTGAAGTCTTGAATGCCAAATCACTGCTGCAATTTAAGAGTCATGTAGATCAAGTCATCAGGATAAATGGGGCGCCCTTTGACAAGCCGCCGGCTTCCAGTCTTCGTCGAGGACACTCGAGAAATATAGTGGCCATCAGATAAATTCATGGCAAAAAAAGTCTTGCAATGACCGGCAGAGGGAAACCGCCAGCACGTCTTTCCCAAGCGGCGCAAGACACGATTTGATTTGATTGTTGCCGCCGTAGGCGGCTAGTTTATTGTGCTCCCCATACTCATCCTGTGAGCGGTAGCGCCAAAAGCATTACAGAGGGCACAAAAGGTCTTTATCAGACCTCATCTTAGATTATTACATAAGCAATTACATCTATCCTTCACACCTTATAGTTACAATGTCAGCTAGTTACAGAGAAAGTGCTATTTCAAGAGCTATATATTTACAGTAAGTCATCATACATTAATGGTAGGTCTTATCGCTAATACATAATAGTTTGACGAATGGGGATATTACAGAGTCATAGGGGAGCTTCTGTTTATTATTAGTCCTCACAGTACACTACTTGTTTCTGAATCTCATATGTCGTTCATTTAAGCAGACACGTGTCTGTCTGTCCGAACATCTAGTCGGAAAACGTAAAATATTATTTACTTTCCTGTAACATGTGACAAGCGCGCGAGGCGTCACAGCAATTTGGGCCGTTGATGAAGAATACAAGAATATCTGACAGTAAGCCATCTTCCTTAAACGGTAGGAACTGTTTAGTTGAACGGCCAATGGTACTGTTGAACACAAGAACTTCACTTGTTGTACGTGTAATTTTATAGTCAGAGGAAAAATTCTAAATTCAAACTTGAGCATTCCTAGCATATATATATATATATATATATATATATATATATATATATATATATAATTATATATATATATATATATATATTATATATACATATATATATATATATTATATTATATATATATATATATATATATATATATATATATTGCTGACAGATTTCAGTGGTTTTCTGCAGCCTCCAAAGCCCATCACACTAAACGCATGAAGATAAACAGAGATGAAGACAATCATGTCTTTGTCACGAATTATGACGCATTTGTTAACGACTTGTTAATACAGTTATATGCTGGGATAAAGATGTTGCGAGCACCATGTCCATATTCGAGCACCATATTCAGTGAAGGTGAAAATCGTCTTCTTGGGTGTTAACAAGTGCATTGACCCAGAGTGTTTCCGGTCTGACAATGTGGAAAACCCACACCGCACTAAAAATGACCTCATCGTTGCAAGCTGGACAGCATCAACGGAGATTCCCAAGCGACTCTCAGTGCCCCTAGCGCTAGGTTGAACTTACAGAGTGGCTCGCTATATACCTCCACGCAGGAGGTGCTACAAATGTCAGCGTTGGGGCCACACTGCAGCGCGCTGCACCTCCAGAACCCACCGATGTGCAGTGTGTGCTGGTGATCATGATTCTAAGGAGTGTTTTGACCTCTTCCACGCCGGGTGCACTGTGGCAACTAGATGCGTTAATTGTCATACTCCTGACGTGATGGCAACTCACCAGAGCTGCCCAGCTGCTGCTAGGCCGCCCCCTGCAAGCAGTACCCCGCTCTACAAGGCGCCACGTCATGATGATGGAGTGTCACTATCAGTGGAAAGTTGTCCTATGCCATCAACTACGGTGGGCCACAGCAGGCACTCTGACTCCCCGCTCGCCCTTGACTCACTCTGGACAACGAAACAGCGGCGAGCATCTTTGCCCACTCATCTCGGCACCGGGTGCCACAGTACACAGTTGCCAGGTGTGGCTCTTTTTTTTTTATTAATACATGAGGTACATCTGCATTTGTGCAGCTACCCTACACTATATGAAGTGGAGTACAGTGTGTCAAAAAAGCTAACTACGTGATGCTAACAAAATCCCCATCACACAGGATGGTTAGTCACACAGCTGTATCCACATTTCGCTTCCAGTAGATAAACGACATATGAGATTCAGAAACAAGTAGTGTACTGTGAGGACTAATAATAAACAGAAGCTCCCCTATGACTCTGTAATATCCCCATTGGTCAAACTATTATGTATTAGCGATAAGACCTACCATTAATGTATGATGACTTACTGTAAATATGTAGCTCTTGAAATAGCACTTACTCTGTAACTAGCTGACATTGTAACTATAAGGTGTAAATGATAGATGTAATTGTTAATGTAATAATCTAAGATGAGGTCTGATAAAGACCTTTTGTGCCCTCTGTAATGCTTTTGCGCTACCGCTCACAGGATGAGTATGGGGTGCACAATAAACTAGCCGCCTTCGGCGGCAACAATCAAAAAACACAGAGGCATGTGATAAGCAGTCTGCACTGGCAGACTCCGGATGCATTTTGAGGATATCATCAACACAAGAGTGAATAAGGTAGCAGTGCCAATGAAAGTTCCCATCTCGCAGGATGGTTAGTCATACATGGCCATATGTTTAGTAGCCTGCACTGGCAAATTTTTGGTACACTGTGAAGATATCTTCAAGAATACGAGAGTGAATAAAGTAATTGCAAAGCTCCAGGTACCTCATGCCAACTGGTCTGAAAGGTCTAATAACTGGGTATTCGGTGATGTAGTGTGGGAGATCGTGCCGTAGTTCCTGCTCACAGAGTTTGCTCCTGGAGTACTCAGGATTGGGAGATCCGTCACCTGTAGCCACCTGCCACAGGTAACGGTAACCCAATCTGATCCTGGCAACCACTGTGTCGCACAGTCTGATTGACGTTTTGTGCTGCTTATAGATGTAGGTTTCAGATCTGAACAAATCATAGCTTTTTATACTAGTACTTTCAGGTCGTTGGGAGTCAGTGATTTCTTTCCTATCAGACCTGAGTGTTTGGACCAATACAGTTTTGACAACAGAGATGGGGATACCTAGATCTAATTCAACTTCATCTTTGTTGCACGCTAATTTGCTGTAATGTCTGTCTCATTATGTTGGGTTATATTTATGTGTGAAGGTATCCATACAAAGGAGATTCGAGACCCTTTATTCTGTGCAGCAATTAGGTCATTTATAATTGGTAGTAAGAGGTTCTTGCTGTCGATCTTCCAGGAGAAGTTTTCGATTGCTTGAAGAGCAGACTTCGAAGTACAAAATATCATTCCTCCTCTAATGTTTTTTAATGTACTGGTAGCTAAGTGTAATGCTGCTAGTTCTGCTTCGGTGGAGGTCAGCCAGTTGTTTAACCTGACACTGACAGTCTTTGTGCAAATATTATTTCTATAAAACCTACATGCTGCAGTCCGTCCAGTAGAAGATTGGACTGAGCCGTCGGTGTAGACACAGTGCTCGTGAGATCTTAAATTCTTGATGGCCATTGTTTCGAGTGTGACAGCTTTGAGAGGAGCAAGATTCTTATTATCTTTCTTGGTGACAGGTGTGTATGATACTTGAATGGTGGGGTACAGATAAAGAGGAATATCAGAGACAGATAGATTGCACTTAAAAGGAATGTTGAGTTTAATGAGATTGTAGGCATTGTTGCTCAGCCAATTATCATAAAAGGAGTGAGTTGGTATGTCGGCACCAGTCAATAGGATGTTGACAGCACTAAATAATTTGTCTCTGAGCAATGCAGGAGATGTAGGTTCTCTCATGACTTTAAGGCAAAAGGTAGTGTTGACTTGCATGATTCTCTCTCGTATGGTTGGAAGCTTCAGTTCTTCCCTCGCCCCGCCTGCGGGGTGGTAGGTCTCCACCCCCACCCCTCTCGAGGTGGGGGGCCGCCACCAGCTCGCCCTCCCCACTAACAGTCAACCTCCCAGGGTGGGGAGGTGTCTGTGAAGGCACGGGCATTGAAATGCTCTATGGAGCGGCAGCCTCCGCTACAACACATAGATTCGGAGCTGCAGCATACTCGGGAACTTGAGTTAGAAGAGAGTCGCCATCAGCATGAAGCAGATATGTTAGCAGTTAAACAGACTGTAACGTACGTTTATGTTACGTTGTTGGATAGATTAGATACACATTGTTTAGTGAGTTTTCATATTTATTTAGTAGTCTTGATTACAGTAGTCGGTTGGTGGCATTGTCGTAAACGTTGAGACGGAGCTTGGAGCAGAGCAGAGAGCTGAGTGAGGCTGGAGTCGCGGAGCTCTATGTGGGAGAGCGTGGCGGCTCGATTTGGAATTGTGAGTGTCTGAACTCGGGGAGCGAGAGCGTGGCGGCTCGATTGGGAATTACGAGTGTCTGAACTCGGAGAGCGAGAGCATTGTAGCTCGATGCGGTCGTAGTCTGCTGTCTGCTCTATGTCGAAGCTGTAGCGTCTTGGGTCAATTAGAACTGTACATGCCGAGTGCTACATTGTTGATTGTGGAAATTGTACTGTCCGATATTCCGATTGAATGATTGATGAAGATTAAGCCACCCAAAAGGTGGCACGGGCATGAATAGCCCGTAAGTGGTGGCCCTTTGAGCCATTACCAGTATCAATAGATGATACTGGAGATCTGTGAAGGTGCGACTGCACCCTGCGTGACGGGAGATGTCTCCCGTGCCGCTATTCCTCATATCGCTTGCTTATATGGTGACTACACCTCAGTTCCCTCCAACAAGATGAGAAGAGTTATTACCTGTAACTGGGGAAAGGATTGTAGCTTCTGTAATTAGTGCTAATTAGTTATGCTATGAAGATAATGAGATAATGGAGCGAGTATAAGATTAACTCGCTACAAGACGTATGAGCAGACGCTAAAAGAAATACAGCAGCGCTGTCACTGTCACCGTGAAGAACACGGAGGGGGTACGAATAATTTTGTGTCAACAAAATTATTCGCACACCCTCCGTCACTATGTGATGGAGTGCGAAAAGATACGTGAATTTAGAGACAATTCTACAACTAATGTTCCAGCAATGTGTAAATATTTCATTCAAAATGATCTGCTACCAGAAATTTTAGCCAAATATCCCCAGTTTACTAACTGTAGGTAGTAACTAAGTGATTGTAACCTATCCACCGCTGTCCACTGGATGGGAGGCGGTGTGCAGGACAAACATGTTAATTGTGACACTAGCTCTCCACATTTGTCAGTTGCTTGTGGTCGATCTTGAACCCATTGTAGATGTGACGACTTATACTGAATTTTGTAACTAGCTCATCAAGATTGTAACTTGCTTAGCTAAATGAATTGTGGGGTTCAGTCCCTGAGCCCATTATGTGCCTCTGTAACCCTTTCCACTACCGCCCACAAGATGGGTATGGGGTGCATAATAAATGAACTAAACTAACGTGAAGAACATGGTGAGTATAGTAACCTGGACAGTAACCCACAATCACCAGCCAGGACTGAGAGCAGTGTAGTGGGCGAGGCTCACACACCTGGTGACATAAATACCACCACTCGTCTAGCTAGTGGGTTTGATATATCGCAGCTAGAACTCGCGGAAATTGACAAACTATTAAAAAAAATGTTTCCCAAATCCCTAAAAACAAATGTTAGAGTTCATAAGTAACAGTGTCATTGACAAAGAAACGAGAGACAGTGTATTGAAGCTGTATTGCCCTGCAGCCAGCTGCATCACAGAACTTAGAGGGATACCGGGAGTGATACAAAGCAGAACAAAGGGGCAGTAACTTACACAAACACACATAAAAGCTTTTGGGGACTAATAAGGAAATATAAACTATGGATCCCTCCACAAACTCCACAATACAACGGTGGTTCGTATCCTCAGTTGGAACATAGCATCACTCAGGAAAAGACTTCCTGATCTCCACCACAAAGTGACGACCGAGCCCATTGATGTCGTCTGCCTTCAGGAGAGCAGAGTTCCCACCAGGTCTCCACCCCCCCCTAAATTAACCTCCCTTGCTGTCTGTAACCTTAAATCCAGTTACTCTTGTATTTTGTATGTTAAGAAATCCCTTCCTCACCAGTCACTCCCAGCCAAGTCAACCACAGGGCTTCAGTATCATGGTGTGAGGATCTACGTGGGGAGCTCTGCCCTCAATATCTTTAACTTGTATGCCCCTAGTGATAAGTTTAATTATGCTGACCTTCCTATCTGTATTCAGACTGAGCTTACCATCATTATAGGTGATTATAACGCTAGGCATAGGAATATTGGTAATTCGCAGTTCAGTAATCATAACGTCAACCAACTGTTGTCACTATTAGGTAGTCACGATGATGCACAGATTGTGGGTGACCTTGAACCGACGCATATCTACGGAGGTATTCTTGATCTATGTCTCGGTTTCAACGTCGCCCACACCGTGTGCGCCTCGTCAATAGTGCCAGATATGGCGTCTGATCATCTGGCCATATTAGCCACTGTAAGCATCGGAAGCTCTATCCTCCCCGGCGGAATGTTCAAGCGGAAGAGGCTGGCTGTGTCCATCGATCAACGAGACAATTTTGTTGCTCATGTGCCAGAATGGTACAGTTCATCTGAGCCTTCATCAGTTGAAGATTTTAACAATGAGCTCACAGGTACTATCGAGCAGTTTATAGAATCACTTGATCCATCGTCCAGGCCACGTAACCCAAATTACACTGGTCATAGCACTTATGCTTATTATAATGATTCTAAATTGCAGGCACTAAAACTCACTGCCAGAAGAATTGGACTAGCTTATAGAAGGGCCCGCACTGCTGAAATGCTTCGGCTCTTTCAAACGGCTCTGGCTGAGGCCAGGGAACGTATGGTAGAGCTGAGGCAGACAGACTGGGAAACTTTTGTCAGTGGTCTCAATTCTCACACGCCACTAAGTCGGGCATGGAAGGATATCAACAAGATCAAAGGGAAACATGCTGCAGAGATCGCGCACTCTAATCCTCTGCACAGAGCAAATGAGCTTGTTAATGCTTGGGCCACCACCTCCAGCTTTGACAGTCTTCCTCTACCCACACAGAATGAATTAAATAATAGATATGCTGATACAGCAAGGCTTCTTGACTTCATGCTTCATCAAGAGAATGACTGTGACATGCTTTTTACTGAATACGAACTAGACTCTGATCTACATAAAGGCAAAGCTACATCACCCGGGGAGGATGGAGTTACTTACGGCATACTGCGTATGCTTCTGCTAGTGCCAGGGAATCCCTTGCTTGAATTGTATAATATGAGCTATGTAACTGGGGAGCTTCCAAAGTCATGGACCAAGAGCCCTATTATTCCCATTCCTAAACCAAACCAGCAGAGTGCTTTTCGCCCAATCTCCCTCACTAGTTGTCTCTGTGTCTTGAGAGGATGGTTCTCAACCGTCTCCTTTACAGAATTAGTAACCTGTTGTCTCCCCAGCTATAAGGCTTTACGCATGGAAAGAGTGTACATCACTGTATTACCACATTCCTCACCCTGCATACTGATAGGTCATATACCACTTTCCTAGATCTTAAGTCAGCCTTTGACATTGCTAACCGACACGTCATTCTGAACAAACTTGCTAAAATGAATGTTGGAGGATGGCTTCTACGGTGGATAAGAGGCTATCTATCCAACAGGTAGTCATCTGTACTGTTCCAAGGCCATAGGAGTGTAACGAGAGATTTTGAACTTGGCACTCCTCAGGGAGGTGTCCTCAGTCCTACTCTGTTCAATGTGTTAATCAATGCACTTTTAAACTCAGTAACTAGGAGACCCAGCGAACACATCATTAGCTATGCGGATATACTGATCCACACCAATGGGTATACCAACACCCAAAATGTCCTGAGCTTTGTATTGCAAACATGTCACGAACTAGGCTTGGTCATCTCAGTAGAGAAAACAAAGATTCTGAACCGACGCCCACCCAGACGGGGTGGGGCCGTTCGTAAGAGGCAGTTGCACGATGGCTCTCTGCTCGGCTATGTAACCAGATACAAATACCTTGGTCTTGAGGTTCCACTGTACCGCAATGTTGTAGCCAGACTGTAGAGAAAGTCGCCAATGTAGAGAGAGGCTCCGTGCTCTCAAGGCTGTGGCAGTCTACCATCCAAGCTATGGTCCAAATGTGAGAATTGTCAAAATGATGTATCTCTCATATATTAGGTCTCTGATTGACTATGCTGCACCCATGCTTGCTCTAGTGCCTGATAGAATGCTTGGAGGGCTGGAAAAGATGCAAAACGAAGCCATGAGAATTATCCTTGGATGCCCCCGTACAACTAAATTACTAAACATGAGAAAGGAAATGAATATTTCATGTGTAAATGATCGTATCACTGAAATTAATGCTTTATTTGGTATCAAGATGCTTAGGCTAACCCTCCCTAACCCTTGCACTGAAGCCCTCCAAGCCTTCTTTCTTGAAGGTCAGCATCCCTCCAAATGGATTACCAAAACTGCCACTGTGCTCAGTATGTATAACTTTCATCACCTCTACCAAGAGAGACAACAACGACACTTTCCTGCCCCATGGGAGATCACTCCTTTCCAAATTACTGTCCCCCCCTTTCCCACCCAAGAAGCTGATTAAAGAACAAGCCTTACTTCGACAAGAAGCAAAGTACAATGCCTTAAGCCAAATTGATGCTTTGGTCAGAGAGCGCTCCCTTTCCCAGATTATTTACACTGATGGATCCTTGCACCAGTCCCATGGTGCAGCTGGAAGTGTAGTTGTTGTGACAGGGAGAGATGGTTCCTTCCCTGTTACGACTCTGGGTTCTTTAGAGGGAAACCAGAGGTCAAAATGTGAGCTTATTGAGCTACCATAGAGTAAAACGTATTGCGAGTGGCATTTGTCGTATCTTCCCTGCCAGTCGTAAGATTAGTCTTGTCTCTCGAAGAGTATTTAAAGATTGAGCTTGGGGTTGATTATTAAATAATAAAATAGGCACCAACTATGTTTACTAATACTGTCTAATCATTTGTAAAGTAAACCTGAATAAATTTAGTATCGGGCACCGGTATGATTAGTTGAACAGTCTGCCGGCAGCATAGCTTTCGGAGAGGGAGACGAGAGACTCGCGGGCCTTCTCGGCTGACTGGTTGTGGTGGAAGGAAGTGCCTCTCCCTCCTCTTATTTATTTATTTCTGTATCTTCGTCTGGTTAAGTTTTCTTTGCTATTTTTATGGTTATATTGTGGCATACCTATCGTTCTATGTGTAGAGTAGTATACCTGGGGTGTAGTAAGTGTATTTACAAGTTTTTATCTTACCTACTATGCTAACGGGGGTCCCAGTGTAACCACGGGTCCCCTACCCTAAGCTGACTCCAGTGTGTTATAGTAGAGCTTTACCCTAGCTTGTTTCCAGTGTAAACCTTGTATCCTGCCTCGGTGGACCAAGGCTTTTAACGTAAGATTGTGTGGTAAAGTTAGTATTAAATTGTTATTGGTGTGATTGTGTATGGGGGGTGTTAAGGGGTTAATAAATAAGTAAGATTGAACAGAGTATCCTTTGTTCCTGTGTGGGAGTACAATAATCTATTCCTAGACTAACCGGGTTTAGTAGCAAGCATTTATTAGTGGATATTTTATTTGGGGGCCGGGCCTTTTGATTCTCCCATATCTTGATACCTCTAGTCTACTTACCCTTACCCCTTAATAGTACCAGTTCCCCATAGCAAGCCCACTATTGTTCATAACAAGTGGTTGGCCTGTCCGGGAGGAACGTTATTATTGTAAAAAATTAGATTTTTGAGTGCCAAAACTAAAAATTCTTGTTTCCGCAGAACGGTGTGGGCTAGCCTAGGGTCCAGCTCATCTGGCGTAGAACATTCTTTGCACTGACTGGACAACCAGCTGGATCTCTTCACGATTAAGGTTAGTGTGGCCTTGTGTTAGGGGCCGTGCAAATTTTGTTTTTTCCAATTTTTAATTTTTAATTTTTTCTGTGGCTAGGAGCTAAATTTTTAGTCATGTCATCTGAAATGCAGAGACTGGCAATGAACCCTTCAGTGATAGAGATAAAGAAGCTCAACAAAGCAAATTTAATATTGTTAGGCAAGGAATTGGCCTAGAATTAAATGACGCAGATAGAAAGTGGACTTTGATGAATGAAATTTTACGGCATTGTATAGACCAAGAACTAGTGCCAAGTGATACAATTTTATGCGAGCCCAATTCAGGGGAAAGTGCAGCTAGTAGAAATATAGAATTAGAATTAACACTAGCCAAGTTAAGACTGGCAGAGCAAGAGGCCAGAGTAGCAGAACAAAATGCTAAAGTGGAAGAGCAAAGGCTCAAAAATGAGGCGGCAAGAATGGTACCACCTACTGGGGACTCGAACTCCAGACATTCTGATAAAAAACACAACTTGCCTGAATTTTCAGAGTCAGACCTGAAAGATTTTTAACCATTTTCAGAGACTAGCCATGTCCATGAACTGGCCAAGGGAAGAGTGGGTGAAAATCTTGCAGGGGCGGCTTAGGGGTAAAGCACAAGATATTTTTATAATATGCCTGACGACGAGTGTTTTGTATATGATGAAGTCAGGGAAAGAATTTTGAGGGCGTATGAAATTACTCCTGAAGCTCACCGCCAAACTTATCGCAACCTTAGGCCCACTCACAACAACCGTTCACTGAATTTGCCAATGAGCAAATTAGATTGTTTGATAAATGGATTCGCTCGGCTAAAGCCGAAACATATCAGGCACTCAGAAATGTAGTCTTAGTAGAACACTTTATAGATAGTATGCCAGAATATATTTCGCAATACCTTAGAGGTAGGGTAGAGTTAAATTCTAAAATAGGGGATTTGGCCAAGATGGCAGAAAACTACAGTTGGCGGGCAAAAGGCCCAATAAAAATAATTTTACCCCACAGATAAGCAAAACTTAATACCCACAGCCAGTCCAGACCAGCTCATTCTAAACCTTCACCTAATCACCTTCTGTTTTCAGACATAACTAACCCTGTTAAATGTTAGCCCCACGACACTAAAGAGTGAACCGAAGGGTAATTCGGTTTCGTAATGTCTCTTCTCCCCGACGTTTTTGTGGTTTGTAAAAGTTCAACCCACAATTTAGCCGTTGTTGGCAACTGTACCCGGAAAAAAAACCCAATGCTCTCGTNAGACCCCAGCACCATATTACCCCACTAGTTAACTTTAGCTAGCAGAGGTACTGCACTGTGGAACAACATTCAGGTTAATTTCGTCTCCACCCAACACTACATGGCCTAGCTGCTTATCAAGAGATAAGTACATGGAGACCTAATATACCATAACTCACGGTGAATTTCAACAGTAATCAACCGCAAATAACTAATTACCAATGTACCCATCCGTCTATCTACGACCCCGTTCTACGACCAGACGTACACCATACGCCTGACCCAAATCAACTACCAATTAGCACGTATCTACCACTGTAAACATGTCCCAACATGGCAACAAGTAAGACAGGGGTGCCTCTCGCTCATCCTCCTTGATACCAAGGAGAAACAATGATGTTTCAATGAAACAATAGCCACTTTGGGATCGTCGCCAGTGTTGGTAAACACAGCACCTTGCGCTTAAGGGCCACCGCTATTGAATCAACTAAAGACTCAGGCTGTGGAATTCGCTCAATCTATGCTTCCCTGTAATAATTTTAAACCCCTGCGGGATAACCCATGGCTGAAGTGCTATTGCTCATCAGCCCGATGGCAGCATAATTCAAAGGAATATCAGAATTAGTAACTGGGCATCCACAATGCAAGCTGAGTTGATAGCAATACTGGTAGCACTCGAAATTATTGACAACATTGAAGTAGACAGCTTAATTTTTTCCGACTCCCTTTCCTCACTACTAGCAATAAACAGTTTGCATTCAAGTAATAACGTGCTTGTCTCAGAAGCCAGACATAGATATCTAAGCACATTTAACAACGGAGTAAATATAAAAATGCTGTGGATTCCTTCACACATTGGCCTGCAGGAACATGAAAAAGTTGGCGCCCTTGCTAAGGCTGCAGTAAATAAAGACAGTATTGAACGGAATCCTTAGTTATCAAATAGGTCCCTTAAAAGTGTCATTAGACGAGAACCCCTGGATGAGTTTAAAGAAAGTAGAACAGTGCAAACTGGAACTAGCAGGTCCATTGTTTATCACAATGAAATACGTGAAGTAAAACATGTGTATGGGCAAGTAACAAAATCAGCAGACTAACAGATGTTGTCACAGCTCGAATAAGACTTGGCTACAGGTATCTCTGGCAGTTCGGCTTGTATTCACCTAATTGTGTTTGCAGGGGTTGAGCTTTGCTCCTTCGGCCCGCCTCTCAACTGTCAATCAACTGTTTACTACTTTTTTTCTCCACACCACACACACACACACACACCCCAGGAAGCAGCCAGTGACAGCTGACTAACTCCCAGGTACCTATTTACTGCTAGGTAACAGGGGCATTCAGGGTGAAAGAAACTTTGCCTATTTGTTTCTGCCTGGCGCGGGAATCGAACCCGCGCCACAGAATTAAGAGTACTGCGCGCTATCCACCAAGCTACCAGGCCCCCCTTCCCCATAGCAATACTGGTAGCACTCAGAATTAATACTTGAATAGGGATCTAGATGAAGAAAAGCGTAAAGTGTGTGGACAAAGACAGGGATACACACTCGAACAATATATCTTGGATTGTAGTAAAACTAAGCCATTTAGAGATAAATCTAAACTCACGCTGTATGATATGGCAACCTATCTTATTACTAAGGATAAAATACCTGAAATTCTTGCACTGTATCCATATTTCGCTCCCAGTAAATAAACGACATATGAGATTAAGAAACAAGTAGTGTTTTGTGAAAACTAATAACAAACAGCAGCTCTCCTATGACTCAGTAATATCTCCATTGACCTGACCAAATGTAAACTGTGTCAACAAAATTATTCGCACACCCTCCGTCACTATGTGATGGAGTGCGAAAAGATACGTGAATTTAGAGACAATTCTATAACCAATGTTCCAGCGATGTGTAAATATTTCATTCAAAATGATCTGCTACCAGAAATTTTAGCCAAATATCCCCAATTTGCTAACTGTAGGTAGTAACTGAGTGATTGTAACCTATCCACCGCTGCCCACTGGATGGGGGGCGGTGTGCAGGACAAACATATAAATTGTGACACTAGCTCTCCACACATGTCAGTTGCTTAATTTAGAACCTGTATTTGAGGTCGATCTCGAACCCATTGTTGATGTGACGACTTATATTGAATTTTGTAACTAGCTCATCAAGATTGTAACTTGCTTAGCTAAATGAATTGTGGGGTTCAGTCCCTGAGCCCATTATGTGCCTCTGTAACCCTTTCCACTACCGCCCATAAGATGGGTATGGGGTGCATAATAAATGAACTAAAACTAAAACTAACTCAAACAAGTATGTATCAGCGATAGGACCTAGCATTAATGTATAATGACACTATAAATATATACAGACGATGAGTCACAATAACGTGGCTGAAGTATGTTGACCAAACCTCAATCTAGAAAAGGAAGGGACGACGACGTGTCGGTACGTCCAGGACCATTCTCAAGTCACAAACTGTCACTGCACGGAATACTAACACAACAGAAACATAGTAGTAGTTTTTTACATTATATAATGTCTTTCAACGATGAAGGACATTTTAAAAATACATTATAGTGAACACAATTAGTGATAATATGCGCGATACGTAGTGCAACAGGAAAGACACCTGGTATTTTTATAATATATATATATATGTTCTTAACAGCATATATGCAATTTCTGAATTGATGAATAATGAAAGTAAAATAATTTAAAGGCTTTAACTTTAATATACATAACAAAATAGTTGGTATAAATTTCTTGTTTGTTTATACAAGAATTTGTCGTATATTTGAGTAACCTATATTACATACATAAAAATAATATATTTTTAACCCAATATACCCATTAAAGCAACTGTTTTCTATTGGCAATCAGTCGCTGCTGGAGGGATAACTTGCAAATTCTCATTATTGGTGAGAGCGAATTTACCTGAGGGCAAATAACAAAATAACAGTTATTTATATATACAAGAGTTCTTACATTCTTGTACAGCCACTAGCATGCATAGCGTTTCAGGCAAGTCCATAATCCTATGTTCCCGGAATACGATCCGCCAAATCGTTTAAGGCAGTTTCTTGGGCTAACTATTCAGCTCTAGCATGCATTCGGAGGCCAACATACGATGGAGATCACTGTAACGGTCTCGGTTACCATCCTTATAATTTGTTCGTGTCGCTCTGGACACAGGCATGTTGCAGTTACGCCTTAAAGACCTGTTTCTTATATTTGATTTATTGTTTATTTATATATTGATTTGATATTATATACATATTGGTCATAAATATTGATTATGTTGGGCTGTTCTATTGTTTTATATTATTCTAATGGATTATTTTGAAACGAGTTATTACTTGCTAGATCCCCCTCCCCCCTGGATTAACTTCTGCCCTTAACCCAGATACCCACATCGGTAACTGGTCCCCCCCCCCCCCACCTTTTTCACTTGTCCGGGTTTTTTCCCGCTAAAGTTCTGCTTGGTTTGGTAGTTACCTTACTTCGCTACAGTCTAGTTTCCTGGAAGATCTTTTTCTCTTCCTTTCCCCTCTAGTCACTCCTATCCCCTGTGCCAGTGTTCCCTTTCAGAGTTTTCCGCAGGGTATCACCCTGGCTTTATCAATTAAGAAACTGCCCGAAACGCTATGCGTGTTAGTGGCTTTGCATGAATGTAAAAATACCAATCGTATGTAATTTCACCAACTCATTGTACCTTCATGCAAATAAATTATTATTATTTTTATAATTAGAAATAATACTAAGATTTTATACACAACATTAAGACTGATGAAACTGTTTTTGACGACGTCCGCCACTTGGAGGAGCGGAAACAGAGGACAAGTTGTAAATGATTCATAACAGATTCATCAAATTAAGCGAGACAAGCCTAAACATTTCCAGCCGCAGTATCAACCCATCCTCCTATTTAGATAGTACCTATTGTGACGATCGTCAATAGTCAGAATTCGTATGCGTTTAGCTTTTAGACTGCCACTGCACAGAATTCCATTACTACAAAGACAGTAATTTTTGTGTAGTATATTATGTCTTTCAACGATGAAGGACAATTCAAAAATATAAAAAGACACATTTGTGTTACATGCAGTTATGTCAATGCAACTAGACAGACACCTGATATTTTTATAATATATATATATGTTCTTAACAGCATATATGCAATTTATGAATTGATAAAAAGTGTAATTAAAAATAATTTAAAAGCTTTAATTTTCATATTCATTGTAATATTGTTGGTATAAACTTGTGTTTATTTATACAAGAATTTGACGTATTTATGAGTAAACTATATTACGTACAAAAATTTAATGTATTTAACACACCATGCTCAGCGCCGCAACATCAGACAAGGAGAAAGCCTGCCTCAGAGCAGTGCGTGCCCCCCATGCAGGAGACTTCCTCCTGGCAGTATCCATGTCAGCAATGGGCACGCGCCTAGATCCAGAATCCCTTCGTGTAGCAGTGGCCCTCCGCCTTGGTGCCCCAATTCACACTGAATACAAGTGTATTTGCAACAGGGTGGAAGCAGACCAATACGGACTGCATGGGTTGCATTGCGGAAGCACAAAGGGCTGGCATGCAAGACACAACGAGGTCAATGACATCATCAAGAGAAGCCTCGTCTCAGCTAAGTGCCCAGCGGAGAGAGAACCTCGCATCCTAGGGGTCCAGAACCCGGATTTCCCCGCACTTCGCCCTGATGGCATCACCATATACTCATGGAAGGAGGGTAGACAGTTGGTGTGGGACTACACATGTGTATCCACCCTGGCTGACACCTATGTACACTTCGGAGCTGATTAAGCAGGTGGGGCAGCCAACCACAGGGAAACAGCAAAATCTCTCAAATACAGGCGACTGGCAGGCCAATACCTCTTTGTTCCCATAGCGTCTGAGACGCACGGCCCCTGGGGAAAGAGTGCCTTGGGATTTCTCAAGGAATTGGGTTCCAAGCTCATCGACGTCACCAGAGACCCAAGGGCTTGCAGTTTTTTGTTTCAGCGCCTCAGTGTGGCGATCCAGAGGGGAAATGCTTGCTGCGTCCTCGGTTCCTGTCCGGAAGCGGAGGAGCTTCAAGAGATCCATAACCTTTAGGCATTTGCTTTGTATGTTTTGTAACATTTAAATACACAATAAAGCATAAAAAAGGAAGGGGGTGGTAGGAGAAAAGCACACAGAAACTGTATTGGAGGGGACCTACATTCCCTCCAATGCGTTATGTGTGATTTCCTCCGAGGCTATGGGTCCCCCTTCTTCCAGCCAGAGGTGGTACTCCCTTCCATATTTAACACACTATACACAGTATTGCAACAGTTTTCTATTGGCAATCAGACGCGGCTGGAGGGGTAACATGCGAATACTCATTATTGGTATGCTGCACCCATGCTTGCTCTAGTGCCTGAGAGAATGCTTGGAGGGCTGGAAAAGATGCAAAACGAAGCCATGAGGATTATCCTCGGATGCCCCCGTACAACTAAATTACTAAACATGAGGAAGGAACTGAATATTTCATGTGTAAGTGATCGTATCACTGAAATTAATGCTTTAATTGGTATCAAGATGCTTAGGCTAACCCACCCTAACCCCTGCACTGAAGCCCTCCAAGCCTTCTTCCTTGAAGGTCAGCATCCCTCCAAATGGATTACTGTAACTGCCAATGTGCTCAGAATGTATAACTTTCATCACCCCCACCAAGAGCGACAACAACAACACTTTCCTGCCCCATGGGAGATCACTCCTTTCCAAATTACTGTTCCTCCTTTCCCACCCAAGAAGCTGATTAAAGAACAGGCCTTACTTCGACAAGAAGCAAAGTACAATGCCTTAAGCCAAATTGATGCTTTGGTCAGAGAGCGCTCCCTTTCCCAGATTATTTACACTGATGGATCCTTGCATCAGTCCTATGGTGCAGCTGGAAGTGCAGTTGCTGTGACAGGGAGAGATGGTTCCATCTCCCATGAGTGTGGAGCGCGTCTAAGTAACTGGGCCTCCACTCAGTAACAGAATTGGTTGCTATAATCCTTGCACTAGAGCGCGTATATGAATCCAAAGTTGACACGCTAATTGTAAGTGACTCCTTGTCATCCTTGACTGCCCTCAGCTCCCCAAGGCATAACTGTGACGTGCTTATCTCTGGAGTCAGAGTTTGTCTCCTGTGGATTCCTTCCCATATTGGTCTCCGAATGCATGATAGAACTGATGAGCTAGCCAAGACTTTTGCTCGTAAAGAGGGAATTGATTACCAACTTGGACTGCCTTTGAGCAGCCTGAGGGCAGTAATATCCCAGGAACATCAACTAAATTTCGGAGGCTTGAGGCAAAGTGAAATTCACACCAGTTACTCCATCTATCATCATTCAATTATGCATGAAGAACCGCACGTCTATGGGTCATCCAATAATATTAGCAGACTTCTAGATGTTACCACTGCTAGGCTTAGGCTCGGCTACAAGTACCTCTGGGAGTTTGTAACATCTGCTGATGTAGATTTGACTAAATGTAAACTCTGTCAGCAGAACTATTCGCATACTTTGCGTCATTATATAATGGAATGTGAAAAAATTGCGGAATTTAGAGATAACACCATCAATAGTGTCCAAGAAATGTGTAAGTACTTCATTCACAATGATGTGCTGCCCGAAATTTTAGCGAAGTATCCAAAATTTGCTTACTGTCAGTAATGCATGCACATGACTGTAAAGCTGCCGCCCAGTTGGGTGGGTGTGCAGCAAGACTAGTAACTGTGTGACTCAGTATAGATGTAAAGTGCCTTGTATAGTGACTGTTGTGAGCCTCTTGTAATGTCACTTGTGACACCTCTTTGTGTCACTTGTGACACAAAGATTCTTGATGTGTGTATTTGTGTGGATGATTAGATATGTATGTGTATGTATATGTGTATACGTATATATATATGTACATGTATGTATGAGGGTGTGTACATGTGTATACAACATTGATAATTTTGTAACTAGCGTCAAACATTGTTATTTGCTTAGCTAAACGAACTAGAGGGTTCAGTTCCTGAACCGATTATGTGCCTCTGTATCCTTTACACCACCGCCCACGGGATGGGTATGGGGTGAATAATAAAGAAAGAAATTGAATTGGTGAGAGCGAATTTATCTGAGAGCCACTAACACTTATTTATATATACAAGAGTTCTTACATTCTTGTACAGCCACTAGCACGCATAGCGTTTCGGGCAAGTCCTTAATCCTATGTTCCCTGGAATACGACCCTCTGAATCGTTTAACGACTAAATACCCATTTTACTGAACAAATCCACAAGAGCCATGATGAAGGTTCGAGCCTCTGTCCGAGAGGATCCCAGTCATTCAAGTCAACGTCGTAACTGTGCCACGACATGGTTAAAAGAATTGCAGCGTGCAACTGCCCTCTCACGGATCCTGCAGTCTCTCCGAGACACAAACCAGGGTTTTACACAATTCCCCCCGTGCACCCATGCTCTATCGACAAGCTGTTAGACCTGTAGCGAGTTAATCTTATACTCGCTCCATTATCTCATTATCTTAATGCATTACTAATCACACAAGCTACAATCCTTTCCCCAATTACAGGTAATACTCTTCTCGCCTTGTTGGAGGGAGCTGAGGTGTCATCACCATATAACCCAGCGATGTAAGAACAGCAAACCAGTACAATCTCCAGTCAAGAATGTAGTACTCGGCTTGGGTAGTTCTAGTCGACCCAAGACGCTACAGCTTCGACACAGAGCAGACGGCAGACTACGACCGCATCCAGCTACAACGCTTTCGCTCCCCGAGTTCACACACTCGCAATTCCCAATCGAGCCGCCACGCTCTCCCGCATAGAGCTCCACGACTCCGGCCTTACTCAGCTCTCTGCTCTGCTCCAGGCTTCGTCTCAACGTCTACGACACTGCTGTATCCAGGACTACTAAATAAATATAAAACTCATTAAACACTGTGTATCTAATTTGCCCAACAACGTAACATAAGCGTACGTTACAGACCTCTTCGCCCTTACTTCATTACACACACATTGCCACATTACACATTGTCATTACACAGACATTACACATTGTCTTGGAGAGACTGCAGGATCCGTGTGAGGGCAGTTGCATTCCCGGTTGCAATTCTTGTAACTATGTCGTGGCACAGTCGATTAAGGCGCGTCTGAGATCCTCTCGGACGTAGGTTCGAACGCTCATCACGGCCTTTGTGGATTTATTCATTTGATGCATCACGCTATTGTGATTCTTGTGTGTAACCCACACAATTTTACTGTTGGGTAAACAGAGGCTACATTTAAGGATTGACGCCCAGTAAATCCTCCCTCGCCCACAAACCCAGGACAAAGTGTTCGTGAAAGGCCAATTCAATTTCTTTCTTTATTATACACCCCATACCCATCCCGTGGGCGGTGGTGGAAAGAGTTACAGAAGCACATAATGGGTTCAGGAACTGAACCCCAGATTTCGCGGGTAGGCGGTTCCATGGGTTAATACCATGTGGGTGAAAAAGCATCTCCTGTTCTCAGTCCTTCATTGTGGCTTGTTGAGCTTCAAACCGTTGCTCCTTGTTTGTGTTATACCTGACCTTTGAAAGAAATTTTCCGGATCAAAATCCTCCAAATTGTTCAGTATTTTAAACGTTTCAATAAGATCCGCCCTGTCATGCCTAGTTTACTAGCCCTGTGGCTCTCAACTGTTCCTGATATGTACTCACCTAGTTGTGTTTGCGGGGATTGAGCTCTGGCTCTCTGGTCCCGCCTCTCAACTGTCAATCAACTGGTGTACAGATTCCTGAGCCTATTGGGCTCTATCATATCTATATTTGAAACTGTGTATGGAGTCAGCCTCCACCACAACACTACTTAATGCATTCCATTTGTTAACTATCCTGACACTGAAAAAATTCTTTCTAACGTCTCTGTGGCTCATCTGGGTGGACCTCATCTGTGAGGTCTGTGAGGATATGTGAGTTGACTTAGCTGTAGAATGATTTTTGTTGCCCGGTGTTGCACTTTCTACAGAGCAGCTGTATCCTTCTGAAGATGAGGTCTCCATGCTTGGATACAGTAATCCAAATGGGGACGTACCAGAGATTTTACAATTTAATCACAAAATTCTTTTCCTTGAAGTCGAAGGTACTCTTGATAATTTTAAGTATTTGGTTAGCTTTTTTGACTGCTGTTCCTACCTGCTGTGAAACTGTGACTGAATATTAGATTTTGACTCCAAGGTCCTTTTCTTCATCAATCTGCTGTAATGTAATGTTATTAGTTTGGTAGGTGTGGCGTGCATTGTTGTGCTACACATGCAGGGTCTTGCATTTGTCAATATTAACAAGCATTTGCAATCATCTGACCATTTGTGGAGTTTCTGTAAATCTCTTTGTAAGCCTACAACATTATTATCATTTCCCACTTTGCCGTAAATCTTTGTGTCAACTGAAAATTTGATGATGGGTTTTGTAATATTATCGTATATGTCATATGACAAAAAGAGTTGGCCCCAAAATGGATCCCTATGGTACCATACTTACCACATTTCTCAAATCAGATGACCAGAATTTCGGTATTGAAGGTCAGCATTGTTCCAGATAGATAACTAAACTGGAAGTGAACTCAAAATGTATCAGGTTTAGAATTTGTACCAAGAGAAACAACAACGGCACTTTCCTGCACCGTGGGAGACTACACCCTTTCCAATTTTAATCCCTCCCTTTCCACCCAAGAAACAAATTAGAGATCAGCCCAAGCTTCGTCTTGAGGCAAAGCTCAACGCCTTAAGCTATATTGATGCTCTCTCCACAGAGCATTCTCTCAAATCATATACACTGATGGTTCCCAACACGGCCCATACGGGTGCAGCTGGAAGTGCAGTTGTTCTGATAATGTGTGATGACTTATATTTTGAGTGGGGAGTCCATTTTCATTTCTTTTCTTTATTATGCACCCTATACCCATCCCGTGAGCGGTGGTGTAAAGGATTATAGAGGCACATAATCGGTTCAGGAACTGAACCCTCTAGTTCGTTTAGCTAAGCAAATAACTAAACAAATAGCTAATCTTTTGACGTTAGTTACACAATTATTAATGTTATATATACATGTACACATACTCATACATACATGTACACATACTCATACATACATGTACACATACTCATACATACATGTACATATATATATATACATATACACATACACATACATATTCAATCACCTACACAAATACACACATCAATAATCTTTGTATCACAAGTGATTCAACAAGAGGCTCACAACAGTCACTATACAAGGCACTTTACATCTATGGTGTCACACAGTTACTAGTCTTGCTCCATACCCACCCAACTGGGCGGCAGCTTTTCAGTCATGTGCATGCATTACCTACAGTAAGCAAATTTTGGATACTTCGCTAAGTTTTCGGGATTTTTTTGGTTGTAAAAACGATTTTTCGCGGCGGGGATCGTATTCCAGGGACCTACCCGAAACGCTACGCGTACTAGTGGCTGTACAAGAATGTAACAACTCTTGCATATATCTGAAAAAAATCCGCGATTTTTTCACATTCCAGTATATAATGACGCAAAGTATGCGAATAGTTCTGCTCACAGAGTTTACATTTAGTCAATTCTATATCAGTAGATGTTACAAACTCCCAGAGGTACCTGTAGCCGAGCCTAAGCCTAGCAGTGGTAACATCTAGAAGTTTGCTAACCTTATTGGATGACCCATAGACGTGCGGTTCTTCCTGCATAATAGAATGATGATAGATGGAGGAACTGGTGTGCATTTCAATTTGCCTCAAGTCTCCGAAATTTGATGTTCTTTAGTTTATGTTCCCGGAATATTGCTGCCCTCAGGCTGCTCAAAGGCAGTCCAAGTTGGTAATCAATTCCTTCTTTACGAGCAAAAGTCTTAGCCAACTCATCAGTTCTATCATGCATTCGGTGACCAATATGGGAAGGAATCCACAGGAGATAAACTGACTCCATCATTGATTATTTCATTATATCTGTGCCTAGCTTCAGAGATAAGCACGTCACAGTTATTCCTTGGGAAGCTGAGGGCAGTCAAGGATGACAAGAAGTCACTTACAGTTAGTGTGTCAACTTTGGATTCATATACGCGCTCAAGTGCAAGGATTATGGCAACCAATTCTGTTTGAAGAGTGGAAGCCCAGTTACTTAAACGCGCTCCACACTCATAGAAGGAACCATCTCTCCCAGTCACAACAACTGCACTTCCAGCTGCACCACGGGACTGGTGCAAGGATCCATCAGTGTAAATAATCTGGGAAAGGGAGCGCTCTCTGACTAAAGCATCAATATGGCTTAAGGCATTGTACTTTGCTTCTTGTCGAAGGTTTGTTCTTTAATCAGCTTCTGGGTGGGAAAGGGGGGCAGTAATTTGGAAAGGAGTGATCTCCCATGGGGCAGGAAATTGTTGTTGTTGTCTCTCTTGGTAGAGGTGATGAAAGTTATACATACTGAGCACAGTGGCAGTTTTGGTAATCCATTTGGAGGGATGCTGACCTTCAAGAAAGAAAGCTTGGAGGGCTTCAGTGCAGGGGTTATGATGGGTTAGCCTAAGCATTTTGATACCAATTAAAACATTAATTTCAGTGATACGATCACTTACACATGAATATTCAGTTCCTTCCTCTTGTTTAATAATTTAGTTGTACGGGGGCATCCAAGGATAATCCTCATGGCTTCGTTTTGCATCTTTTCCAGCCCTCCAAGCATTCTCTCAGGCACTAGAGCAAGCATGGGTGCAGCATAATCAATCAGAGACCTAATATATGAGAGATACATCATTTTGACAATTCTCACCTTTGCACCATAGCTTGGATGGTAGCCTGCCACAGCCTTGAGAGCACTGAACCCCTCTCTACATTGGCGACTCTCTCTACAGTCTGGCTACAACATTGCGGTACAGTGGAACCTCAAGACCAAGGCATTTGTATCTGGTTACATAGTCGAGCAGAGAGCCATCATGCAACTGCCTCTTACGAACGGCCCCACCCCGTCTGGGTGGGCGTCGGTTCAGGATCTTTGTTTTCTCTACTGAGATGACTACCTTGAGGTGAGGTGATTCCTCACCTAAGTGAGGCCTAAGTGAGACTAAGCCTAGTTCCTGACATGTGTGCAATACAGAGTTCAGGACATTTTGGGTGTTGGTATACCCATTGGTGTGGATCAGTATATCATCCGCATAGCTAATGATGTGTTCGCTGGGTCTCCTAGTTACTGAGTTTAGAAGTGCATTGATTAACACATTCAACAGAGTAAGACTGAGGACACCTCCCTGTGGAGTGCCTAGTTCAAAATCTCTCGTTACACTCCTATGGCCTTGGAACAGCACAGATGACTTCCTGTTGGATAGATAGCCTCTTATCCACCGTAGAAGCCATCCTCCAACATTCATTTTAGCAAGCTCGTTCAGAATGACGTGTGGGTTAACAATGTCAAAGGTCTTGTCAAAGTGACATAAGATCTAGGAAAGTGGTATATAACCTATCAGTATGCAGGGTGAGGAATGTGGTAATACAGTGATGTACACTCTTTCCATGCGTAAAGCCTATAGCTGGGGAGACAACAGGTTACTAATTCTGTAAAGGAGACGGTTGAGAACCATCCTCTCAAGACACAGAGACAACTAGTGAGGGAGATTGGGCGAAAAGCACTCTGCTGGTTAGGTTTAGAAATGGGAATAATAAGTCTGTTGGTCCATGACTTTGGAAGCTCCCCAGTTACATAGCTCATATTATACAACCATTCCTAACTTAAATACTTATATAAGTTTTTTGGATTTAGGTTGTTCCCTCGTGGTTCATTGAAAAAGCACACAGTAAAGCTGAAGGCATCCTTTACACTAAAACTGAGAGACGCTCTTGGAATCCTGACAAGAAAATAGTTTTGAAATTGCCATATAACTTTCTTTTAAGTAATTGGCCCGTAACGTAGCGGATACAAAACATAAAATCATTTTCAATTACCCAAATACAATTAGGGAAAGGGTAGTAAACAATAGAGTAGGTGAGGATAGAAATCTGAGAGGCGTTTATATATTTCCTTGTAGAGATTGTAATGAAGTCTAAGTAATAATAATAATTTATTTGCAAGAAGGTAGAGTGGGTTGGTGAGATTACATAAGATTATTATTTTTACATTCATGCAAAGCCACTAACACTCATAGCGTTTCGGATAGGTCCTTAATTTAACATATCAAATAAGATGAAAAAGGTACATTGTAGCAAGGTTTTATATCAACAAATAACTACAATATAAGTTGACAGAGGGATTACACTGGTGAAGATATATGTCTTAAGTACTAACATTGGGGAAGTGGGTAGTACAAGATACAGTGTGAGTTTGAAGCACAAGGTAGGAAACTATGAAGAAACTATTTCGCACTCAAGAGAGTCGTTAAGACTTTGTGTAAATTCCTTACAAAAATTTCACAAACACGCAAGTGTGAGTTTTTATTCTGTTATTATGTCTGTGAGATGACTTTACCAATACTAATTATTATTTATTATTACAAGAGGTGTCAACAGAGGGTACTGGATTCTTCTGGTTCTCTATTTTTATCATTTAGTGTTGAGAGGTAAGGGAACCTCATCACACCCCTATGAGTTTTAGTTTAGTTCATTTATTATGCACCCCATACCCCTCTTGTTGGCGGTAGTGGAAATGGTTACAGTGACACATAATGGGCTCAGGGACTGAACCCCACAATTCATGTAGCTAAGCAAGTTACAAAATTTAATGCACGTAGATGAGCAACAATGGGCCGACCCCAATTATAGTTTTTAAATTAAGCAACTGACATATGTGGAGAGCTAGTGTCACAACTGATATGTTTATCCTGCACACCACCCCCCCATCCAATGGGCAGCGGTGGATAGGTTACGATCACTTAGTTACTACCTGCAGTAGCAAACTGGGGATATTTGGCTAAAATTTCTGGTAGCATGTCATGTTAAATGAAATATTTACACATCTCTTGATCATTTGTTGTCTCTGAATTCATGTATTTTTTTCGCACTCCATCACATCGGTTCACACGCCTAAGATGCCCGCATCCATTTGGTGTCCGGGTCAGCATTCCCATAGCACTGCGTTTTTGGGTCGACCCCGGCACAACAGTACCCCACTAGTTTCTTAGTTGATATAATTCAAGTTTGGTGTACACAACGTTAAAATTGGTGAAAGCGTTTTTGGCGACGTCCGCCGCTCGGATGAGCAGAGCCAAGGTGTAAATGATGCGTAACAGATTCATCGAATTAAAGGAGACAAGCCACCATTTAACCACTGTACGAAATAAATAAGGCATGAAATTATATTAATACTTATAAGTTATATAATGAGCTTATAATTTGTATATAATGTCCTTCAACGATGAAAGACACTTTAAAAATATGTGTAAATAGTGTAAAAACAGCAAGTAATTTAAATAGTATATTGCTAAACATGAAAGACACCTGATATTTTTATAATATATATATGTTCTTAATAACTTGTATGCAATTCTGATCTGTTAAGGAATAAAAATAAATAAAATTTCAACGTCTTAACTTTTATATATATAATAAAATTCTTGAAATATATTTATTGGTATTTGTACATTTTTTCTCGAATTTATGAGTAAAATATACATTACGTACATAAAATTCAATAGTTAACACTCTATTCACATTATTACCACTATTTTCTATTGTCAATCAGACTTAAGGGGTAACTGCGAATTCTCATTATTGGTGCGAGCGCGTTTACCGAAAAGCCACTAACACTAATAGCCTCGACGAGGACAGAAAGCCGGCAACTTGTCAAAGGTTGCCGGCTTCCTTTTGCCTTGATGATCTTATTCAGCTGTACTTTAAAGGTTAACAGAGTTTTGTCATTAACGCCTGCGGCGGGTAGGCCATTCCAAGGGTTAATATACCCTCTGGGTGAAAAAACATCTCCCGTTCTCAGTCCTACATTGTGGTTTGTTGAGCTTGAAACCTGTGCTCCTTGTTTGTGTTACACCTGACCTTTACAAAAAATCCAGATCAACATCCTCCTAAATGAGGCAGTCTCCGTGGTGTAGTGGTAAGACACTCGCCTGGTGCGAGCGCTATGTCATGGGTTCGTATCCTGGCCGGGGAGGATTTACTGGGCGCAATTCCTTAACTGTAGCCTCTGTTTAACGCAACAGTAAAATGTGTACTTGGATGAAAAAACGATTCTTCGCGGCGGGGATCGTATTCCAGGGACCTGCCCGAAACGCTACGCGTACTAGTGGGTGTACAAGAATGTAACAACTCTTGTATATATCTCAAAAAAAAAAAAATAAAAAAAAAAAAAAAAAATTTTGCCCCGAGGGGAGTTTATTGGACAGCGCCACTCATCCTGTGAGTGGTTATACCGCCATAGCAGCATGGACAGCACTCCTCAATAAGAAGAAAACCCGCTAGGTTGCACAGGAGACATCTCCCGTCACGCAGGGTGCAGTCGCACCTCCACAGATATCCAGTATCATCTATTGATACTGGTAATAGCTCAAAAGAGCCACCACTTACGGCTATTCATGTCCGTGCTACCTTTTGGGTGGCTTAATCTTCATCGATCAATCAATTAATCGCTGGGTTGTTCATTGTCACTTGCGCCCAGACACAGCTGGGACTTGCTTAACTGTCTCAAATGAACAGCTCCTCAAACAAAAGATTAATATCGGTCAATCCTTAAAATCTTACGTTATCTTGCGGGTGCAAAATAGGGGAATCTTTTAAGAACAGTATCAATATTTGACAAATAGTGTTTTCCTAACTCAAACAATGTGGGGTTTATTATTCTACACATATTTCTAATGTCCCCTCAGTAGTTCACATTCACGTAGATAGTGGTCAATACTGTGTCCGTCACTCTCATCACAGATTCTGCAACTCCGCTGATCAACTGTTGTTTCCATTTCTAATCTCCATGGATATTTGTATCCTAGACGGATTCTCGCTATTACTGATTCTCTCCCGCGTTCTCCTCCTCTTCGGCCATAATGATTTGGATTACCAGCTGCAACCATGTTGTACCATCGTACAGATTCACTAGTTTGTGCTTCTATCCTCATTTCCTCAGTTACCTTGTCACAGTGATGTTGCCTGACAATACCTCTAATTTGTAGTAGAGTCTTAGGTATGAAGTATTCAATATGGTCTCCTTCAGCGCCTTCAGCAGCCAGCACATCTGCTCGTTCATTTCCACCTATCCCAACATGGGAGGGGATCCACAGAAACTTGACGACTCTTTCCTGGTTGGTTACAGCTCTATTAATTTCAACGACTATCGCAAGATTTCTGCCCGATTTTTACTTAGGCTTTGCAGTGCTGCTTTTGAATCAGTGCAGATCATTGCACCATTAGTGTTTCGTTCAAGGCATCTTAACGCCGTAACAATGGCAATTAGCTCTGCTTGCGTTGAAGAGGCATAGTTCTCAATACGCGCTTTTTCTTCATTTCTGCGTTGAAAAGCATTATCCTTAATTACACTAATTAAGCATTAGTGAATACTGCACCAGCCCTGCCATTGACAGGATTAGATGACCCATCAGTGTAGATTTGATTTAGTTCATTTCCGGCTTCTTTACAAATTTCCTCGAGATACTTATATAATCCTGCATGAGTCATCCTCCCAGGGAGGTAATCTCTCTACAGGCATTAGCTCACGGGCTTGCTCATGCAGGTGAAGTTCTTCGAGGTAGCAGATTGATCTGTGATGTAATTTTTTGCTTCTTCTGTTTCCTCCTGTTAGGAGCACAAAACTCAGTTTATTCTTGGCAATATCATTGTAATAGGGATCTCTGGCTATCCTAATTGCAAGCTTAGCATTCAGTTCCTTAATTCTGCTTTTTACACTGGGGAGGGACAGCTCCTCTCGTAGATTAGACGTTTTGGCAGTTCTTGGTACTCCAAGAATGATTGTCATGGCTTCATTTTGTATGTTTTCGAGCCTTTTCATATCGCTTTGGGAGTAGATGCACAAAACTGGTGCGGCATAGTCTATAACTGAGCGCACATAGGCTGTGTACATCATTTTAAGCACGACAATAGAGGCTCCATGTCCATTCCAGGTTATAGCTTTCAGTGCCCTAAGGCGACTTTTGCATGTTCATATGAACTGGTTGAACTCCTCTTTCTTCCCCTTGTTAGAGCCGACAGTGACGCCAAGGTACTGATAGTGGTCAACCCATTCAAGTGTTACACCATTAATTTGCAGCTCTTCATTTGCTCTCCGCTTGTGATGGGAGTATGCCTTCGTCTTGTTTCTGGAGAGAGTGAAACCGAGCTCAATACATTTCCTTGCAAGGAGTTCAATGGACTGTTTATTTTTTCCCAAGGTTGGGGTTTGTATTAAGACATCATCTGCATATCGCACTTTTTCCGTCCCTTCCGGAAAATCAATATTTGCAATGGCATTCATAAGTACATTGAATAGTGTGGGCTTAAGACTCCGCCTTGGGGGGTCCCGAGTTCCATATTAATTGTTTTTGAGATTGCTCCATTGAAGCAGACTTTGGCTTTCTTCCCTGTGAGGTAGTCTTCAATCCATTTTATTTGTCTCTCCTTGACACCCAGGCATGCAAGCTCGTCCAGGATCGCAATCTCCTGTGATTTGTCGGAAGCTCCTTTGATGTCAACAAATACAGAGTACCTAGCCGTGTCATTAGCCAAGTAATTAACTATACAATTTGCTGTGCTCCGTCCTTTAACAAATCCATTGACCCCCTCCCCTAGCCTGCTTATTTTGTGCAACAGTCGGGTTAGAATAATCTTTTCAAGCATCTTGCAAGTGCATGACATGAGACTGATAGGTCTGTAATTGCCAGGGTCATTGTGCTTTGGTATTGGAACGATTATTGCGTGTTTCCATTGTGTGGGCAACACTTCACTTAGGAATGATTTAATTGTTAAACAGGTGGAGTAGTGGATTCCCAGACATTTCACACTGTGCATTAAGTATGCCGTAGGTGACTACATCCTCACCAGGGCAGTACTTTTACCCTTTTCATAGCCCCCCCTTACTTCCTGGGCTGTGATTGGTTCCCCATACTCATCATCACTGGTCTGTGCTATTGTTATCCTAATTCTCCTGTCATTATGCTGCAGGAGCTGTTCCCTGCTTATTTCTGCAGGAAGGGAGGAGGAGGATGCATCACTCCACTTGTGAATTAGTTCCTCAGCCTTACCCTTGGGGTTTTTCCACTCTGTTTGCGAAAGTGAATTTTCTTATACTCGGCATCTTTGTTTAGTTCGTTTAAATCTATGACCTCTTGTTCTTGAAGATCCAGGTTTCAGGGAATCTTCCCTGTCAATTTTATCGATTCCTGTTACTATTTTGTATGTAGTGATCATATTACCTCTTTTTTTCTGTCTTCTAGTTTTGGCATATTTAATGCCTCAAATCTCTCCTTGTAGCTCTTGCCCTTCAGTTCTGGGAGCCACTTATTAGCATGTCTTAGTAGCATGTGTGTGTGTGTATTCACCTAGTTGTATTCGCCAGGGGACGGAAGTGAGAGATGGTGGGGAGGACGAGGGGACAAGGGAGGGGGTAATGGTGGGGAAGGACGAGGGGACGGGGGAGTTTGGGATGGTGGGGACGAGGGGATGGTGGAGGGGGGAATGGTGGGGAGGACTGGGGGACAGGGAAGGTGGCTGGGTACTGCTAGTATATAAAAGTGGAGTGACAGTGTGGAATCATCTGAACTGCAGTGAGGGCCAACAAGCACGCCCCGCTCCCTCTGTGGGGGAGGGGCGTGCTTGTTGGCCCTCACTGCAGTTCAGATGATTCCACACTGTCACTCCACTTTTATATATTAGCAGTACCCAGCCACCTTCCCTGTCCCCAGTCCTCCAACCATTCCCCACTCCAGCGTCTCCTAAATATATATAAAATTAAAAACGAAATATAAAATATTTCGGAAAATATAAAAACGGAAACCACTTACAAAACTCAGGCAAATCATAACATAGAACGAAAAGGCAATGTAAAGGATCTGGGTGTACTCATGTCGGAAGACCTTACCTTTAAAGAACACAATAAAGTAGCCATCACAACTGCAAGAAAAATGACAGGTTGGATAACAAGAACTTTTCACACTAGAGATGCTATACCGATGATGACACTTTTCAAAACGCTTGTGCTCTCTAGAGTGGAGTACTGCTGCACAATGACAGCCCCTTTCACTGCTGGTGAAATTGCTGACCTGGAGAGCGTGCAGAGGTCCTTTACTGCTAGAATCCACTCGGTAAAACATCTAAACTATTGGGACCGACTTAAGAGCCTAAATCTGTATTCCCTTGAGCGCAGACGGGAGAGATACATAATAATTTACACGTGGAAAATATTAGAGGGGCTGGTCCCAAACCTGCACACAGAAATAACACCACATGAGACCAGAAGACATGGCAGGATGTGCAGAATACCCCCGTTGAAAGGCAGAGGTGCAACTGGTACTCTGAGAGAGAACTCTATCAACATCAGAGGCCCGAGACTGTTCAACACGCTCCCGCTACACATAAGGGACATAACTGGCAAACCTCTCACAGTGTTCAAGAGAGAACTGGATAAGCACCTCCAAAGGATACCTGATCAACCAGGCTGTGACTCATACGTCAGGCTGCGAGCAGCCGCGTCCAACAGCCTGGTTGATCAGTCCAGCAACCAGGAGGCCTGGTCGATGACCGGGCCGCGGGGACGATAAGCCCCGGAAGCACCTCAAGGTATCCTCAAGGTAAGGTATCCTCCTCGTCCTCCCAACCATTCCCCCACTCCACCATCCCCTCTTCCTTCCCACCATGCCCCACCTCCCCTGTCCCCCAGTCCTCCCCACCATTCTCCATTCGCCCATCCCCTCGGCCCCACCATCCCAAACTCCCCCGTCCCCTCGTCCTTCCCCACCATTACCCCCTCCCTTGTCCCCTCGTCTTCCCCACCATCTCTCACTCCCGTCCCCTCGTCACCCCCACCATTCCCCACTCCCTCCTCCGATGTCTTCCCAAATGGTCTGATGTTCCCATCACTGAAATATAAGAAAAACAGATAAAAAATGAAATGAAAATATGAAAAAATTAAAAAATAAACTATACTCACGAAATGAACGGTATAGTAAACAACACAGCTCGATTCCAACGCAATTCACACAAAATAATTAAATCAAAATGAAAATAAATCCAAATCTATGAAAATTCAATTTATCAAGGTAATCAGAAACATTAAGGGGGGGGTTATCGAGTACCTCCATTACCTAGGTAGTAGGCTCTAGTGCCTCCAAGATCATGGTAGGGGGCTCTAATGCCTCCAAGATCATGGTAGGGGGCTCTAATGCCTCCAAGATCATGGTAGGGGGCTCTAATGCCTCCAAGATCATGGTAGGGGGCTCTAATGCCTCCAAGATCATGGTAGGGGGCTCTAATGCCTCCAAGATCATGGTAGGGGGCTCTAATGCCTCCAAGATCATGGTAGGGGGCTCTAATGCCTCCAAGATCATGGTAGGGGGCTCTAATGCCTCCAAGATCAAGGTAGAGGGCTCTAGTGCCTCCAAGACCAAGGTAGGGGGCTCTAGTGCCTCCAAGACCAAGGTAGGGGGGCTCTAGTACCTCCAAGACCAAGGTAGGGGGGCTCTAGTGCCTCCAAGACCAAGGTAGGCGGCTCTAGTGCCTCCAAGACCAAGGTAGGGGGCTCTAGTGCCTCCAGGACCAAGGTAGGGGGGGCTCTAGTGCCTCCAAGACCAAGGTAGGGGGGCTCTAGTGCCTCCAAGACCAAGGTAGGGGGGCTCTAGTGCCTCCAAGACCAAGGTAGGGGGACTCTAGTGCCTCCAAGACCAAGGTAGGGGGGCTCTAGTGCCTCCAAGACCAAGGTAGGGGGCTCTAGTGCCTCCAAGACCAAGGTATGGGGCTCTAGTGCCTCCAAGACCAAGGTAGGGGGGCTCTAGTGCCTCCAAGACCAAGGTAGGGGGCTCTAGTGCCACCAAGATCAAGGTAGGGGCTCTAGTGCCTCCAAGACCAAGGTAGGGGGCTCTAGTGCCACCAAGATCAAGGTCGGGGACTCTAATGCCTCCAAGATCAAGGTAGGGGGCTCTAGTGCCTCCAAGACCAAGGTAGGGGGCTCTAGTGCCACCAAGATCAAGGTCGGGGGCTCTAATGCCTCCAAGATCAAGGTAGGGGGCTCTAGTGCCTCCACGATCAATGTAGGGGGCTATAGTGCCTCCAAGACCAAGGTAGGGGGCTATAGTGCCTCCAATACCAAGGTAGGGGGCTATAGTGCCTCCAAGACCAAGGTAGGGGGCTATAGTCCCTCCACGACCAAGGTAGGGGGCTATAGTGCCTCCAAGACCAAGGTAGGGGCTCTAATGCCTCCAAGACCAAGGTAGGGGGCTATAGTGCCTCCAAGATCAAGGTAGGGGGCTATAGTGCCTCCAAGATCAAGGTAGGGGGCTATAGTGCCTCCAAGATCAAGGTAGGGGGCTATAGTGCCTCCAAGATCAAGGTAGGGGGCTATAGTCCCTCCACGACCAAGGTAGGGGGCTATAGTGCCTCCACGATCAAGGTAGGGGGCTATAGTGCCTCCAAGACCAAGGTAGGGGGCTATAGTGCCTCCAAGATCAAGGTAGGGGGCTATAGTGCCTCCAAGATCAAGGTAGGGGGCTCAAGTGCCTCCAAGATCAAGGTAGGGGGCTCAAGTGCCTCCAAGATCAAGGTAGGGGACTATAGTGCCTCCAAGACCACGGTAGGGGGCTATAGTGCCTCCAAGACCACGGTAGGGGGCTATAGTGCCTCCAAGACCAAGCTAGGGGGCTCTAGTGTCCGTGTTTAGTGAAGGACTTTGGTACTTCCCCAAAATTGCGTTGTGAACTTTGTCTTGTAATGTACACAAAGAATGTTTTGTGGAACAAGGAAATTGGAACGTACCTTAGAATTAGAAGAACATTGTCCCACGAGGAGCTGTTTGGGTGCACTTACCTGTGAAGACATGAAACTGAATTATTGACAAGAAATAAAGTCTTCGTAACATTAAATCCTCAAATATAATACATTGCCTATATGAATGATCACGTTTTTATATTTATATTCATAAGCAGCTCAGGTGAAGGTGACGCTTGAGGCTCGAGGTGTTGCCTACCTTACTTGAAGGACGAGGACGCTGGGTCCCTCGTCTGGTGAGGTCACACGAGGACGCTGGGTCCCTCGTCTGGTGAGGTCACACGAGGACGCTGGGTCCCTCGTCTGGTGAGGTCACACGAGGACGCTGGGTCCCTCGTCTGGTGAGGTCACACGAGGACGCTGGGTCCCTCGTCTGGTGAGGTCACACGAGGACGCTGGGTCCCTCGTCTGGCGAGGTCAGACGAGGACGCTGGGTCCCTCGTCTGGTGAGGTCAGACGAGGACGCTGGGTCCCTCGTCTGGTGAGGTCAGACGAGGACGCTGGGTCCCTCGTCTGGTGAGGTCAGACGAGGACGCTGGGTCCCTCGTCTGGTGAGGTCACACGAGGACGCTGGGTCCCTCGTCTGGTGAGGTCACACGAGGACGCTGGGTCCCTCGTCTGGTGAGGTCACACGAGGACGCTGGGTCCCTCGTCTGGTGAGGTCAGACGAGGACGCTGGGTCCCTCGTCTGGTGAGGTCAGACGAGGACGCTGGGTCCCTCGTCTGGTGAGGTCACACGAGGACGCTGGGTTCCTCGTCTGGTGAGGTCAGACGAGGACGCTGGGTCCCTCGTCTGGTGAGGTCAGACGAGGACGCTGGGCACCTCGTCTGGTGAGGTCAGACGAGGACGCTGGGCACCTCGTCTGGTGAGGTCAGACGAGGACGCTGGGTCCCTCCGTCTGGTGAGGTCACACGAGGACGCTGGGTACCTCATCTGGTGAGGTCAGACGAGGACGCTGGGCACCTCGTCTGGTGAGGTCAGACGAGGACGCTGGGCACCTCGTCTGGTGAGGTCACACGAGGACGCTGGGTACCTCATCTGGTGAGGTCAGACGAGGACGCTGGGCACCTCGTCTGGTGAGGTCAGACGAGGACGCTGGGCACCTCGTCTGGTGAGGTCAGACGAGGACGCTGGGCACCTCGTCTGGTGAGGTCACACGAGGACGCTGGGCACCTCGTCTGGTGAGGTCACACGAGGACGCTGGGCACCTCGTCTGGTGAGGCTGACACGACACTGTCCGCGACACACACACACACAAACTTGTGTGTTTCAATCTACATATATTATGTAATATTCACGATTCTTTCAAAACGTCTTAAACACAACACTAAGACAAGAAACACTGGACGACGAATTGGAACTGCCGACAAGTAGCTCGTAGACCTTGCCACGAGGAACATGGCTAATTTTCAATTGGCATTTTCTACAAAACACTCAACACTTGCAAGTCAACAAAATCATGTATAGTAATGACATTTCCTGCCCTGATGTCTTACGTAACCTAACTTACACTCCGAATATGACTTTTAGGATCTTGGTACACAAGAAACAAGTTATTAAACAACAGTATACTAATAGCTCTTGTTTCATAACCACAATGTGCACTTTAAATTCTTCCTAAACAAAGAAAGAGGAATTTAAGTTCCCGCGCCACTTATTACACAAGAATTTTTCAGTCATAACAATCGTTAATCATCATCCAGTTCCTATAATTCACTGTGGCCGAACATGTTTATTTTGTTCTTCAATAACACTCAAGATGTTTCCTACACATTACAACACACACTTCACTAAGTTAGCATTGAGCTTAAGGTCTATCAACTTCTGGAGGGGTTATTAAGGTCACCACAACTGTTTACTGACCAGCCAGCAAGTACACATTAGCCCCGAACACAGGACTAGAGGAAACTCGCTGTGTAGACCCCTAGAACATGGTATACATTACTTGTTGTACATGTATCCCGGCTCAGGTCCGTCACCATGTATAGTAAACGATTTACTGAGGTGACCCGCGCAAGTTGAGGGTTCAGAAGGTCCGCTTCTCGAGCCTCGAACCATCCCAGTCACGAACCTGCTCGAAGCCTCTTGGTGTTTCCTCACAGTCCGTCCTCTCGAGTCAGCCCGTCTTCATCAACAAAGGCCAAATACTCATTAATTCAGCAGTTTAAAATTCTTATGGATGAAAAACGGTTTAAACACGACTCACAGTCGACGACGTGTGTACTTTTCTCGATCAGTGCTTCGCTGACGTCCTCTGCTCGAATCGCAAGTCTGTAAATGCTTCACCCACGTACCACAAACACAAATAATCACCAACAAAACCTGAACACCTAATCTAATCAACTTTTCACTTAATTTTATTGTATATTAATTTATATATGAGAACAAGCTTATTTTTATTACAGAGTATGTTTACATTTATGAAAGCGTCTGGGGGGGGGGGGTGAGGGGGGGAACGCTCTAACGAGCCTGGCCTGAGGACGGGCTGCTCGAGTTGCCAAGTAACAAAAATGTCCTATGTTGCCCAGCCCAATCTAGCCTAACCTAACCTAACCTGGCCTAATCTAACCTAACCTCGCCTAATTAACCTAGCCTAGCTTAGCCTAACCTAACCTAACCTAGCCCAACTTAACCTAACCTAGCCTAGTATAACCTAACCTAACCTAGTCTAACCTACCTACCTTGAGGTTACCTTGAGGTGCTTCCGGGGCTTAGCGTCCCCGCGGCCCGGTCATCGACCAGGCCTCCTGGTTGCTGGACTGATCAACCAGGCTGTTGGACGTGGCTGCTCGCAGCCTGACGTATGAGTCACAGCCTGGTTGATCAGGTATCCTTTGGGGGTGCTTATCCAGTTCTCTCTTGAACACTGTGAGGGGTTTGCCAGTTATGCCCCTTATGTGTAGCGGGAGCGTGTTGAACAGTCTCGGGCCCCTGATGTTGATAGAGTTCTCTCTCAGAGTACCTGTTGCACCTTTGCTTTTCAACGGGGTATTCTGCACATCCTGCCATGTCTTCTGGTCTCATGTGATGTTATTTCTGTGTGCAGGTTTGGGACCAGCCCCTCTAATTTTTCCATGTGTAAATTATTATGTATCTCTCCTGCCTGCGCTCAAGAGAGTACAGGTTTAGGCTCTTTAGTCGGTCCTAATAGTTTAGATGTTTTACTGAGTGGATTCTAGCAGTAAAGGATCTCTGCACGCTCTCCAGGTCAGCAATTTCTCCAGCTTTGAAAGGGGCTGTCATTGTGCAGCAGTACTCCACTCTAGAGAGCACAAGCGTTTTGAAAAGTATCCTCATCGGTATAGCATCTCTAGTGTGAAAAGTTCTTGTTATCCAACCTGTCATTTTTCTTGCAGTTGTGACGGCTACTTTATTGTGTTCTTTAAAGGTAAGGTCTTCCGACATGAGTACACCCAGATCCTTTACATTGCCTTTTCGTTCTATGTTATGATTTGTCTGAGTGTTGTACGTGGTTTCCGTTTTTATATTTTCATTTTTTCCATAGCGCATGAGCTGGAACTTATCTTCGTTAAACACCATATTATTTTCTGTAGCCCATAGAAAGACCTGATCTACATCTGACTGGAGGTTTGCAGTGTCCTCTATGTTGCTTACTCTCATGAAGATCCTAGTGTCATCTGCAAAGGATGATACAGTGCTATAGGTTGTGTTCTTGTCTATGTCCGATATGAGGATGAGAAAAAGTACTGGAGCAAGCACAGTACCCTGGGGGACTGAGCTCTTAACGGTTGATGGGCTGGATTTTATTTTGTTGACTATTACACATTGGGTTCTGTTGGTCAGGAAATTGTAGATCCATCTGCCTATTTTTCCGGTAATTCCTTTTGAACGCATTTTATGTGCAATATAACACCATGGTCACATTTATCAAAAGCTTTTGCGAAATCTGTGTAAATTACATCAGCGTTTTGTTTGTCTTCCATAGCATCTAATGCCATATCATAGTGGTCCAGCAACTGCGACAGGCGAGAGCGGCCTATTCTGAAACCATGTTGTCCGGGGTTATGGAGATGCTGTGATTCCATGTATTTTGTGAGCTTACTTCTTAGCACTCTCTCAAAAATTTTTATGATGTGCGATGTTAACGCTATCGGTCTGTAATTTTTTGCCTCTGCCTTATTTCCTCCTTTATGAAGTGGTGCTATCTCTGCTGTTTTTAATATATCAGGAATAACGCCAGTATCTAGGCTTTGTCTCCACAGAATGTGAAGGGCCTGCAATGTGAAGGACCTAACCCAGCCTAGCCTAGTCTAACCTAACCTAGCCAAACTGTAACACAGGGGGGGGGGGCCGTGGTATTCGTATTCGTAATCATATTCTCTCCACCCGTATCCTAACTTTAACTTTAAATCTCTATACCAAGGGACCCCAAAACTTTCACTTGAGCCGACCTCACACCACGTGGTCTTAAGACGATTGACCGACTTAGATTCTACAACCTTATGACGTGGAAGCCGACTTCTAGCAAAACCCTAGGATCGCCTTGCGCTGCCACCACCAGACCAGTAACACTGAGCAATGACTGAGGTCTGGATCGATCATGCTAAGCAATAACTTTGGGGCTTGATCCCCACTAGTAACATATGAATTGGAGATCCGTAAGTGTGGAATTAATTAAAAATCAAAGGGATAAATGAATTCTGATTCGGTGTTAAGTCGGCGCCCAACTCAACTCGGCCTCTCCGACTACCCGCATGGTGCGGACCAATTCACATAACTTTACAAAATGGAAATTAATAAAAAGACAATTTAATAGCTAAATGGTTTATTCAAAAACTAAACAAAATCTAAATCAATGCACTCCCTAGACTGAACACTTCCTAAACTTACCGGCAATGAGTTGATCTATTCCCTATAACAACACTCTTAGCAACTTTACCTTAAAGGTGACCAGCGGTGGACTGCTGGTCTGGGAATAGGTGGAGTGGGCACCTTCCCTCTCGCTCTCGATACCACACTGTGTTCTCTCCGATGCTCCTCTACCCAGGA
Source organism: Procambarus virginalis (assembly GCA_020271785.1). Lineage (NCBI taxonomy): Eukaryota > Metazoa > Arthropoda > Malacostraca > Decapoda > Cambaridae > Procambarus > Procambarus virginalis. The sequence goes on along the minus strand of WNGS01066681.1, from coordinate 1,446,671 downwards.
GCCCGAGCAGAGTATCCTTCCGCCTAGTTTTTCTAAATTACTAGCAAGGCTTAAGTTTAACAACTAATCTCTGTTGCACTGAATGATCCAGATTGATTGAATTCTTTTAACTGAAGTTAATTACACAAGCATCTCAGGGAAGAGCTATTCCCAATTACAAAATGGCTATTTGACCTTTCAGAAATAGTGGACATGGAAACTCTGATGACCTGTGACCGCTGAGGTCACCCAATTGTTCCGCGCCGATGTCTAGTCCCGGCTCGTGACGTCACTGATGGTGACTAACTCATTCTTCTAGCAATCACGGTACTCTTGATACTATAACCAGGAATATTATACAATTTGAATGAAGACTAATTTCTCTAACCTGCCACCATAGTAACACGGGAGGGGGGGGGGTTGTGGTGATCGTGGTATTCGTATTTGTAATCTTATTCTCTCCACATGTATCCTAACTTTAACTTTAAATCTCTATACCAAGGGACCCCAAAACTTTCACTTGAGCCGACCTCACGCCACGTGGTCTTAAGACGATTGACCGACTTAAGATTCTACAACCTTATGACGTGGAAACCAACTTCTAGCAAAACCCTAGGATCGCCTTGCGCTGCCACCACCAGACCAGTAACACTGAGCAATGACTGAGGTCTGGATCGATCATGCTAAGCAATAACTTTGGGGCTTGATCCCCACTAGTAACATATGAATTGGAGATCCATAAGTGTGGAATTAATTAAAAATCAAAGGGATAAATGAATTATAATTCGGTGTTAATTTGGCGCCCAACTCAACTCGGCCTCTCCGGCTACCCGCGTGGTGCGGAGCAATTCACATAAATTTACAAAATGGAAATTAATCAAGTGGACAGAAGGAAGGGAATTATCAAGGGAAAGCGCCAAGCCATTACGACTATATAGCTCTGGGAAGGGGTCATGATAAGGATTTGGGATGGGACGAGGGAAAGGAATGGTGCCCAACCACTTGGACGGTAGGGGATTGAACGCCGACCTGCATGACGCGAGACCGTCGTTCTACCATCCAGCCCAAGTGGTTGGGCTGGACAGAGTGTTTCATCACAGTCCAGCCGCAGAATATTGACCAAGTGCCTCGCTAACGTTCTGTGTTCAACACCCATTGTAACAAACTAGCTGTTGTAGGAATGATCCAGAATGTTTTTATCTACGCATGGGAGAATGGGAAGCTGGACCCACGTGTGGTGACCCGAGCACATGGTCGCACCAACTGGGCGGGGAGTGGCAGTGAAAAGAATTGGCGCCTTTGTTCACATTTTCGTATAATGAATTATTTTACAGAATTCACTAATTTAGAAAAATTAGTCTTCATTCAAATTGTATAATATTCCTGGTTATGGTATCAAGAGTATCCCGATTGCTAGAAGAATGAGTTAAGTCACCATCAGTGACGTCACGAGCCGGGACTAGACTTCAGCGCAGAACAATTTGGGTGACCTCAGCGGTCACAGGTCATGAGAGTTTCCATGTCCACTATTTCTCAAAGG
>WNGS01066681.1:1402703-1416271 GCA_020271785.1 Procambarus virginalis | reverse complement strand
TTTTTCCTCTGAGGAACTCGAACAAATTACCAGACAGCTGATCACCTATTATATATAAAAGTCTATTTAAATGATCCACTCCATCATTTTACAAAAACACGAGGTTAAAGACAGGTCTGTACTCTCCATTGGCTTTAGGGATAGGGATGATCATAGCTTTTTTCCATTTACTGGGAATACTGCCCTCTTTATAACTAATATTAAAGATGTCTAACAATGGCCTTTTCGTCATAATGGCAAGTTCATTAAGCATTTCATAAATTACTCCATTCTCCCCAGGGGCGGTAGATTTCCCAATTTAATCGCCGTTATTAGTTCTTCTCTGGTAATACCTGTGCAAGTGACATCACTACTGTTACCTGCTGTAAGTATAAAGTCCTTTCTTAGATCTTTCCAAGAATCTAATGACTCTCGTTACAGCGGGTAATGAACTAAGTTTGGCAGCTTCCGCCCATTTATTTACGAGACCATTTGCAATTCCTTACGGGTCAGGATGTGCAACAAAATTATGCTTTTTACCCCTTATTTTATTTACGTCTTGCCCGATTTCCTCCAAGTTTCTGTTACTCCCAACTTTCTCTGCAAACTCCTGCCAATACTTGCTCCTAATTTCCTTTCTCTTCTCCCCACACAGCCTAGCAACTGCCAGTAAAGCATTCTTTCCTTCCTCAGTCCTACCATTCCTATTCCAATTCCTGTGAGCTCTCCTCATTGTTAATGTCCACCCCTTAAGCATCTTGTCATGTGTATAATTTTCTTTTCTGGGGGGGATGCATTTTTATACTAGATGTTTTCCGGTTCAATGTTGCATTAAATACATCTACCTCCTTAATTAAATCTTCATAAAATGCTTCTGCCGAAACTGGCTTATAAATATCATACCAAGACTTAATATAGCCAACAAGACCCCCTTAATTCTCCCTCATTAAACTTTAACCTTTTCCTCTGAAGGCAGGCATGCTTTTTATCTAGTTTAAGCTGTATTTGTAATGCAAAATGATCACTCAGCATTTCATCCACAGTAAGAATTCCCCTCTATGCCCTCAGCATGCATTCGGAGGCCAACAAGAGATGAAGACCACATGAAATGGACTCTGTTACCATTCTTAATAATTCTGTTGTATTTGTGTCTAGCTTCGGACACGAGCATGTTACAGTTATGTCTTAAAGAGTTGAGAGCATTTAAGGATGATAAGGAGTCACTTACAATTAATGTATCAAGTTTGGAGACTTGTACTCATTTCAGTGCAAGGAGCAAGGCAAATAGTTCAGTCATAGAGCTGATAAGTTAGCCAAAGAATCTGCCTTTAAAGGAGCCGTTGAGTGTAACCTTGGATTGTCAATGAGCAATCTGAGAGCAGCAGTACACCGAGAACTTCAACAAGATCTTGTAGATCTGAGGCAAAGTGAAATTTACACCAGTAATTCCATCTATCATCATACTATCATGCAAGAGGAGCCACACATCTATGGATCATCCAATAAAATCAGCAGACTTCTAGATGTTACTACTGCTCGGCTTAGACTCTGTTACAAGTATCTCTGGGAATTCTCATTATCTGCCGATGTAGACCTGACCAAATGTAAACTGTGTCAACAAAATTATTCTCACACCCTCCGTCACTATGTGATGGAGTGCGAAAAGATACGTGAATTTAGAGACAATTCTATAACCAATGTTCCAGCGATGTGTAAATATTTCATTCAAAATGATCTGCTACTAGAAATTTTAGCCAAATATCCCCAGTTTGCTAACTGTAGGTAGTAAGTGAGTGATTGTAACCTATCCACCGCTGCCCACTGGATGGGAGGCGGTGTGCAGGACAAACATATAAATTTTGACACTAGCTCTCCACATATGTCAGTTGCTTAATTTAGAACCTGTACTTAAGGTCGATCTCGAACCCATTGTTGATGTGACGACTTATATTGAATTTTGTAACTAGCTCATCAAGATTGTAACTTGCTTAGCTAAATTAATTGTGGGGTTCAGTCCCTGAGCCCATTATGTGCCTCTGTAACCCTTTCCACTACCGCCCACAAGATGGGTATGGGGTGCATAATAAATGAACTAAACTAAACTAAACTGCCCTCAGCATTTATCAAACAAGCATAATCTAATCTCCCTCCCCTCAAATGAGTATGAGAGGGCTCGCCCAGCAGTTGAACTTCTTCATGTTCCTGCAAAAACTGGTACCATCTGCAACCATTCCTATTTGCTTTACCTCTTGATCCTAAAGCTGGATGTCTGGTATTAAAATCCCCTACCGCAAGTGTATCTTTAGAAAAGTAGGAATCTGGCAAGTATCTTAAATCAAGGGAGCTATCAGAGATGTATAGATTAATGAAATTTAACTCTCGGTCTTGTAATTGTATCCGCAAGCTAATACTTTCAATACCTCTATATCTCTGAGGGATTCCAGTTATTTCGGCAGGTATGGTACTTTTGATATAACATGAGACCCCCCTAGTTCCTCCATCAGTATATAAGTGAAAACCTCTATAGCCATTTAGCCTCAGAATGCTACCATCCCTATCCCCAGCTTCCTGGAGTGCTACTATGTCAATATTCTCTCTTAAGAGTATAATAATGTACATCCACCGTTCTAGCTTTTAATCCATTAACGTTCCAAGATGATATTATCAATCTACTTTCATCCATGATTAATAATATAACTACCTTTGCCCTGTCCGTCACATTCCATGAGATACGAGAGTACCTTAGAAACTTCCTTCCAATACCGTAACATTTTTTCTTTCTCCTCACTTGCACAACTACTACTAACATCGGAGGTAATATTATTCATATCTATTTTCTTTGTTATTTCTGTTTACCGTTTTACTTTAACCTTTCTTTCAACATTTGTCACAACAGGAGGTTGAACACCGCTAACACTACTAGAAAGTGTATTCTCCTGACTATCCTCTATCATCGTTACGTCATGCGCATCATTACTTTCTTCTACGCAAGTTTCACTTTCCATTTCGCGTCCTGTTTTACTTTCAATTACACGTCCTGTTTCACCACCATTTTCACCCCGTCTACCCTTCATAGCCAATTTTTCCAATGGCTCAATCCTCTTATCTAGTTTTTTTAGATACTCCAAAATTGATTACCAACTTCAGAGTTGACCATATTGTCCTGAACCTTGTCCTCACAAGGTTTCAGTTTTTCCACTGTATTACTTACTTTCCCTAGGCTCGCCTTAATTATCTCCGTCCCTTTCTCCGCCATATTGTTCATAGGGGCTGTCGTTGGCTTCCAGCTGTTTCCTTCATGTTCCTCTTGCACAATCTTTCCTTGCTGCGTGGATACATCTATCCTGCTTGTAGTACCCGTCCTAGTCTCTTTCAGATGAGGCTTCATGGGGCATAGAGAGGAACCAGCATTGTGGCTGCCTCGACAGTTGCAACAAAATGGGACGATTTTTTCACTTCTTTCAATCTTGACTCTACACTCTCACAAGTCGTGTTTCTTACCACAATACCGACACCTGGGGTCAAACTGGCATTTCCATGCCATATGTCCCCAGCGTGAACACTTCATGCATAATATGGGCTCCTCAATGTATTTTGCAACGTTCCTATAGCCTAGTCCTTGCACAAAAATTTTCTCCGGTGCCTCACCCTTTACCAAGGCAACAACCTGGCTTTGTTTGTCACCACGAACACTGTTCCTCTTTGCCCATACAACATTATCATTGTTGAGAAGAAGACAGTCAGGATCCAAATAAGTTGGAAACTTAAAAACTATGATCTTTGTGTGCAACATACCTTCTTCCGGAGTAACCATCACAACATTTTCAAAACCAACTGTCGTGAGGCGTTCCACGGCCTTTTCTGTCCCAACTGTTATGTAGGGCCGGTGAAGACCCTCCTTGTAGAGTGGTTCATAGTCCAAACACTTCTTAGCCAGACGTACTGTCCACTCCAGCTTTTGGTGGAAATTCAATTGGCATGTTGTAGGGAACAACAGCCTCTTCCTTCTATTAAATTGCTTCTCTTGAGTCCTGCTGAGTAGGGTCTCATTTTTTGGTCTCGTTATTTCATCCCCACTCTCATTGTCTGTTAATATTTCGCCGTTTATTTCTGTTCATTACTACTTCAAACGGTCTGTTATCATCTTGTCTGTCCTCCTCACTACCACTTAGGCATACCGCCTCAGCCATTTCCTCGACACTCAAAGGCGCTGTCAACAATCGAGAACAAATTCACAATATCCTGTATCACCACGTGCAAAAACGAAGAGTGTGGGGCAATACTCCACCTCCCACCAAGCAGCAGACGTCAAGAGCGCCAACCCTGCGACCGCACACGACCGCGGTCCGGTCACCGAGGGTTACAATGGCACATAATGGGCTCAGGGACTGAACCCCGCAATTCAAGTAGCTAAGCAAGTTACAAAATTTAATGCACATCGTCACATCAACAATGGGCAGACCCCTATTATAATCTTTAAATTAAGCACCTGACATATGTGGAGAGCTTGTGTCACAATTGATATGTTTATTCTGCACACCCCCCCTCCAATCCAATGGGCAGCGGTGGATAGGTTACGATCACTTAGTTACTACCTACAGTTAGCAAACTGGGAATATTTGGCCAAGATTTTTAGTAGCATATCATTATGAATTAAATATTTACACATTTCTTGAACATGCGTTATAGAATTGTCTCTGAATTCACGTATCTTTTCGCACTCCATCACATAATGACGGCGGGTCACACACCTATGATGCATGCATCCATTTGGTGCCCGGGTCACCACTCCAATAGCACTGCGTTTTGGGTCAACCCTGTCATGTTCACAGAAAATGGTACCATCCGTTTTCTATGTGCGGCGGCTGGACGCCACTAGAGGAGGTAAACAAGAGCGCACAGGACGCCTGCCAAGCTTGGGAGCCATAGTCATGTAATCGTTTATAAGTATTAAAGTCAGTAACCAGGAATGACTTTACATCAACCTTACTACCAAGACTATCTCAGCTATATACAGACACCACACTGGCGACGAGGATGAACTGGGAACGCAGGTATTTTGTTCAACAAAACACAAGGAAGGAGCATGCTGTCTCGCCCAGAGGAGGAAGGAGAAGCTGTCTGTGAGCACCATACCCGATGCTGTATGCAACCCCATGCTGTGTGCTGACTGTTGCTGTGTGCTGATCGTTGCTGTGTGCTGGCCGTTGCTGTGTGCTGGCCAATGCTGTGTGCTACCCAAGCTGTGCTGAGTGTTGCTGTGAGAGGAATCTGCCGACGCTGTGTACGAAACGACGCTTTGATGCAGTGTACAAAACCTGATGTTTTGGTTACGAAACGACGCTCCGTGCTACAAAATTCTTCACGCTGTGAACCAACTGCTGCCTACTGCTGCCAACTGCTGCCAACTGCTGACAACTGCTGCCAACTGCTGTATCAACTGCTGACAACTGCTGTACCAACTGCTAACAACTGCTGTGTTGCTGTGAGTAGGAACAACACATGTACACAAGGGCTAGGTAAGAAGTCAGTTGCTGCTGTGTTGTGCACTGTTGTGAACTTTTGCATTAAAATGCTTGTGTGCTTTGCAAAATTAAAGTAATTACAGTGAATTCTTAAATAACATATACAGTGCAGTAAGTGTTATATATTCTGAGGAACATTTTAAGTGATAAGTTTAAATTTATTCAGTAAAAATGGCAAATATACCTCAGTTTCCTGCATTTGATCCTGACTGTGACCAGACAAACCTGTCACAGAGGTGGGTCAAATGGCTTAAAAGGTTTGAAAATTTGTTGATAGTTTCTGATATCAAAAGTGCTGAAAGAAAGCGTGCCTTTCTACTTCACTATGCAGGTGATAGAGTTTGTGACATCTTTGATACACTGAAAGACACTGGTGGTGCCAAAGATTATGACACTGCCAAGGCCAAATTAACTGAGCATTTCAAACCAAGGCAAAATACTGCTATGGAAATTATGCATTTCAGGAGAGCAAAACAACTCTCTAATGAAACTGTTGATCAATACCATACACGTCTGCAGGGTTTAGCAACCCATTGTGAGTTTGCTGATGTTGACAAAGAAATCAAACAGCAAATAATTGAAACATGCACATCTACACGTCTTCGTCGAAGAGCTCTAGAACTTGTTGATGATGAAAGTTCTCTTAACAAGATACTGGATATGGCTCGTCGAATGGAAGATGCTGCACGTGATGCTCGTGCCATGGAGTGCAGTGCCAACAACGGTTCTGCCACTGTTACTAACAGTCATGAAGTATGTAAGGTTCAGGGAGTACACCATGATCATAGAAGATATCATGCCAAACCTAACATTAAATTGAGCCGAGAACCACATCACAACTGGAGTCATGGAACAAGACTCAAGCAGTCACAACGACTCACATCAGAGGTTGTCAACAATAAATGTTACAATTGTGGAGGAGACTACCCACACCAAGATAATGTTTGTCCTGCACAAGGTAAGAAGTGCTATGAGTGTAGAAAACTAGGTCATTTTGGTGCTATGTGTCGTTCCGCACTAAAGAAACCACAATCAATAAATAAAAGCAATGTACGAGGATCAAGTCATAGGAGTCGAGGTGGCAAACACAATATTGCACCTCAAATCAAGAATGTTAATAATATACAAGACAACATTTCATTACAACCAGTCTCAGATGACAGTGAATGTGATTATATTTATGGAGTACAATCAATCACAAAATGGAATGATCTTCCAAACAACCCAGAGACTATAGTATACATTGCTGGCATTTGTCTCAAAATTCTCATTGACACTGGATCAAACATTGACACCATTGCTGAGTGCCACTATGAGAAATTTAAAAAACAGTTACCAAAGCTTGAAAAATACAATGGTAAAGCCACTGCCTATGCTTCAAAGGTAGCCTTACCAGTGATTGGAACTTTCACTGCAGAGATTAAGTCAAAGAATGCAATGCTCATTACTACATTCCATGTTGTTAGGAATGCAAAGGAGTCTTTACTCAGTTACAAGACTTCAACCAAATTGGGGCTACTTCAGCTTTCTAATGCTGTAGCAGTGGAATCTGCAAACAATGTTGATGCTATTGTTGCTGAATTTTCTGATCGGTTTAAATCCATAGGTTGTTATACTGATAGCAAGGTACATCTGCATATCAACCCAGATGTAATTCCAGTTGCCCAACCACATCGCCGACAACCATTCCATACTCGCAAGAAAGTCGATGCCGAACTGGATAGGCTGATAGAACTAGATATCATTGAACCGGTAACAGGCCCAACACCATGGGTAAGCCCAATTGTCACTCCACCAAAGCCGAAGAATCCAGATGAGATACGCATTTGTGTAGACATGCGTGTTCCCAACAAGGCAATAATGCGTGAACGCCATCCTACACCCACTGTAGATGATATGATTACCGCTTGAATGGTGCAACTGTATTCAGCAAGTTAGATTTAAACAAGGGCTATCATCAGCTTGAACTTGATGATGAGAGTCGATTCATCACAACGTTTACGACACATCGAGGTCTGTATAGGTACAAGCGCCTGAGTTTTGGTATTAACAGTGCTGCTGAGGTATTCCAGCACATCATCAGCCAGGTATTGCAAGATATACCTAATGCTGACAACATGTCTGATGACATCATTGTTTATGGCCGTACCCAAGCTGAACACGACAAAGCTCTTCGTGCAACATTGCAACGCTTACGAGAAAAGAATTTGACGCTAAGCCGAGCAAAGTGTGAGTTCAATCAACATAAAATTGAATTCTTTGGACATGTACTTAGTGACAAAGGTCTGTCTCCAGATCCTAAGAAAGTTGCAGATATCAAGAATGCTGCACCTCCTTCAACATCCACTGAAGTACATAGTTTTCTGGGAATGGCAAACTACTGTTCTCGCTTCATTCCAGATTTTGCTACCATTACGAAGCCTCTACGTGAGCTCCTGAAGAAAAATGCATCATGGTACTGGAGCGATGTCGAGCAAAATGCATTTGATGCTGTGAAAGATGCACTAGTAGAAAATGCGACTGCTGCATACTTTGATCCATCAATGGACACTGAGTTAACGGTGGATGCTAGTCCTGTTGGTTTAGGTGCTGTGTTAGCCCAACACAAACCTGGTCAACCAGATTCAAGAGTAGTAATTGCCTACGCCAGCCGTTCTCTCACAGATGTTGAGCAACGATACAGTCAGACAGAGAAGGAAGCTCTTGCTCTTGTATGGGGCTGTGAACACTTCAATGTGTATCTGCTTGGTGCACCCTTTACCACGATAGTCACTGACCACAAACCGTTGGAGACCATCTTCAATAATCCAAAGTCCAAACCACCAGCTCGCATTGAGAGATGGGCTCTTCGTCTGCAACCATACAACTTTACGGTGAAATACAAGCCAGGTGCAGGCAATCCCGCTGATTACATCAGTCGACATCCTGCCAACAGTTTCACCATCACCAAGCATCAGCAAGTTGCCGAGGAATATGTACACTCTGTAACCTGTGATGCAGTCCCTAAGGCTCTCACTCTTGATGAAATACGTACTGCAACCCTAGAGGACCCAACTCTGCAAGCAACAGTGGATGCATTGACTAAGAAAAAGTTTCCACGCATCCCACCCTCAGGAGTTGACCAAGATGCATTCAAAGCACTTGAACGCATCCAGACAGAATTAAGTGTTACGCAACAACGCGACACCGTGCTGCGAGGTACTCGTATCGTCATTCCAGCTGTTCTCCAGCAACGTGCTCTGAAGCTTGCACATCAAGGACACCAAGTCTTGTAAGGACCAACAGCTGCTACGAGAAAAGGTGTGGTTTCCTGGCATTGATCGTCAAGCTAAGGACATGCATGATGCCTGTGTCCCTTGCCAAGCTGCAGTGGATACTTCAAGACCAACACCTCTACAACCTTCACCACTACCTGCTGCACCATGGATGGAAGTATCGATGGACTTCTGTGGACCGCTACCAACTGGAGAGTACTTGATGGTAGTCATTGATGATCACTCACGTTATCCAGAAGTAGAAATCATCACTTCCACATCTGCAAAGGCTGTCATCCCGAAGCTCGACAAGATCTTTTCAAACTTTGGCATTCCTGAAGTTGTCAAGACGGACAATGGACCGCCATTTAATGGACAAGACTTTGTCAACTTTGCTGAGCATATTGGATTCAAACACCGCCGTGTGATGCCACTACATCCTCAAGCAAATGGAGAAGTAGAGAGATTCATGCAACCTCTCATGAAAGCGGTACGCTGTGCTCATGCCGAAGGACGATCCTGGAAACAAGCTATGTATGCTTTTCTCAGGAACTACCGTGCAACACCGCATGGAACACTGGGCAAGTCGCCTGGCGAACTTTTATTTGGACGTCCTATGAGAATCGCACTACCTGTCATGCCAGCCAAGGTAACGGATAAACGTCTCGCTCAGAAGGATGCACTAGCCAAGGGCAAAATGAAAATTGCTCATGATCAACGTGCAAAGGAACAATTCATAAAGGTTGGAGATACTGTTCTCGTTAAAAAGAAAAAAGAGGGAAAGTTAGATATGCCGTATGATACAAAACCATATAAAGTGATTAGTGTAAAAGGAACTATGGTAACAGCGAGTAATAGAGATCATAGTATAACACGTAATATGGCTTATTTCAAAGTGATTCAAACTAGTGTAGAAAATGATGAAGTGCAAAGTCGTGCAAAAGAAAAAAAAATGAGTTATAACTCGATAAACAATTCATCGAGGGATATTTTTGTATTTAAGGACTCTCGTCCAAAACGTCATGTTAAACGCCCTACACGATATGATGATTAATTGTGTTCCTATGTAATGCAAAGTATTTACTTGTTATGCTGAACTAAATTTAATATTGTTTGAATAATGCAGATCTCTCATTCAATATTTTGTAACTTTGTATTACAGTTTCTTTCATGTTTGTTAACATTGCATATGTATTTTTAACATTGAAATCCTTTGTGGTAAAGATTGTTTAAATTCTTTGTGTGTTAATTAATGTTAAATGTATGCAATATCTCTTGATATGTTAATAACTTACTTTGTGTCAATAACTTTGCTTTGTGCTACAAGCATGGTAGACATCCTGTATTCATTCTTTTTAAAGAAAAGGAGGGATGTCATGTTCACAGAAAATGGTACCATCCGTTTTCTATGTGCGGCGGCTGGACGCCACTAGAGGAGGTAAACAAGAGCGCACAGGACGCCTGCCAAGCTTGGGAGCCATAGTCATGTAATCGTTTTAAGTATTAAAGTCAGTAACCAGGAATGACTTTACATCAACCTTACTACCAAGACTATCTCAGCTATATACAGACACCACAAAATGGGTTCTGTTCCTGAACCGATTATGGCAAATATCCCAGTTTGCTAACTGTAGGTAGTACCGAGTGATTGTAACCTATCCACCGCTGTCCACTGGATGGGGGGCAGTTGCAGGACAAACATATGTTAATTGTGACACTAGCTCTCCACATATGTCAGTTGCTTAATTTAGAACCTCTACTTGAGGTCGATCTCGAACCCATTGTTGATGAGACGGCTTTTATTGAATTTTGTAACTAGCTCATCAAGATGTACATCTTGCTTGGCTAAATGACATTGTGGGGTTCAGTCCCTGAGCCCTTATGTGCCTATGTAACCCTCTTTCCCTCACCGCCCATCCCAATGATTGGGCTACCTTGGGGTGCCATACTTAGTAATGACACTAACCACTAAGTTCCCTACTCGTGCCTCTGTAACTCCTTTCCTCCACCGTCCCACGGAACATGGGTATGGGGCTGCATTATCCACCTTAACGTGATAAGAAAGAAAATTATGTAACTCACCAGAACACCTTGTACCTTCTTGCAAATCAATCTATATTATTATTATTATTATATTATTATTTTATTTCCGACAACTAATACAAAGATTTTATAACGCAACGCTTTAAACTTTACTGACAGCGCTTTTTGGCGATCATCCACCGCCTTGGAGGTTCTCTTGCCGACGTCTCTCGGGGCTTCTAGGCGTCCCTCCGCCGCGCCCGGTTATCCGTACCCGGGCCTCCTTGCTACATACCCAAAGGAAGCAGCCCGTAGCTGGTGCCTATTCCCAGGTTCCTATTTACTGCTAGGTGACAGCGGCATCATGGTGAAAGAAACCTGCCCATTTGTTTCCCCTCCACCTGGGAATCGAACCCGGAACCCCAGGACTACAAATCCGAAGAGCTGTCCCTCAAGCTGTAGGCCCCCAGAAGGCAGAGGAGCCGAGGAGGAACAGAGGCAGAGGACAAGTTGTAAATGATACATCAAATTACAGATTCAGATTCATCATCACAGATTCATCTGTGTATCTGTGATGATTCATCTGTGTATCTGTGATGATTCATCTGTGTATCTGTGATGATTCATCTGTGTATCTGTGATGACTCATCTGGGTATCTGTGATGATTCATCATCACAGATACAGATTCATCAATTAAGGGAAACAAGCCCAAATATTTCCAGCCGCCGTGACATCCCATCCCAGTTTAGACAGTACCTATTGTGACGATCGTCATAGTCAGAATTCGTAACGTTTAGCTTTTAGACTGCCACTGCACGGAATTCCTCGACTGCAGAGATCATGGTAGTTGCAGTATGGTATGTAAACATAGTATATAATGTCTTTCAACGATGAAGGACACTTTAAAAAATATATATTATTTATTTGGAAGGACACATTTGTGTATATGCAACAGCCACATCGCTAACTGGACAGACACCTGATATTTTTATAATATATATACATGTTCTTAACACATATATGCAATTTCTGAATTGATAAAAAATAAAAATATAAAAAATTTAAACGCTTTGACTGCCATATACATTGTAAAATTGTTGGTATAAATTTATTGTTTATTTATAAAAGAATTTGTCGTATTTATGAGTAAACTATATTACGTATATAAAATTAAATATTTTTAATACCTATTCCATAACTGCAACAGTTTTCTATTGGCAATAAGACGCGGCTGGAGGGGGTAACTTGCGAATTCTCCTTATTAGCAAAAGCGAATTTACCCGTGAGCCACTAACCTTATTATATATATACGCTGCAGAACTTTTTTAAGTCAGCATGTCAGGGAACCACAAGAATAAGAGGCAACGATGAACCAGCGAGACCCGACCTAGTCTTCACTCTGAACGACTCTAACATAAGGGAAATCGGTTTTGAAGCCCCGTGGGAATGGGCGATCACAGCGTACTGATGTTTAATTCAAGTGAAATTGACACCAGTAATTCCATCTATCATCATACATCATGCAAGAGGAGCCAACACATATATGGATCATCCAATAAAATCAGCAGACTTCTAGATGTTACTGCTGCTGCTCGGCTTAGACTCGGTTACAAGTATCTCTGGGAATCTCTCATTATCTGCCGATGTAGACCTGACCAAATGTAAACTGTTATCAACAAAATTATTCGCACAGTTGCTTAATTTAGAACCTGTACTTGAGGTCGATCTCGAACCCATTGTTGATGTGACGACTTATATTGAATTTTGTAACTAGCTCATCAAGATAAACTTGTTAGCTAAATGAATTGTGGGGTTCAGTCCCTGAGCCCATTATGTGCCTCTGTAACCCTTTCCACTACCGCACCACAATGGGTATGGGGTGCATAATAAATGAACTAAACTGTAACTGATGTTTAATTCAATTCAATTTCTTTCTTTATTATGCACCCCCATACTCATCCCGTGGGCGGTGGTCTAAAGGATTACAGAGGCATATAATCGGTTCAGGAACTGAACACTAGTTCGTTTAGCTTAGCAAAAAAAAGTTTTGACGCTAGTTACACAATATTAATATACTATATATATATATATATATATATATATATATATATATATATATATATATATATATATATATATATATATCACTAAGAACTCTTTTGACCCGGCCAGGATTCGAACCCATGCCGTCCAGGATTCCCTAAACGTACCGGTACCGTGACCACCGCACCGCACCAATGATCGTCTATAAGGATTGGTCAGTCTTGGTGCTTATTAACTAAGCTCCCTGACTGACCAGGGAGCATGACTGACCAGGCAAGCATGACTGCTTGCGCGTTCATGAGCTTTCACACTTGTTAGACTCAGTGCGGCCGTGCATGCCCAGAATTTGATAAAAACTGTACCCAAATGGATCCATGAGTGTCGTCGGGGGTTGGTCAGTCAGGGAGCTTAGTTAATAAGCGCCAAGACTGACCAATCCTTATAGACGATCATTGGTGCGGTGGTCACGGTACTCGGTACGTTTAGGGGAGATCCGGACGGCATGGGTTCGAATCCTGGCCGGGTCAAATAAGAGTTCTTAGTGATATATGGCTTGCGCGTTCATGCAGCTTTCTCACACCTATATATATATATATATATATATATATATATATATATATATATATATATATATATTATATATATATATATATATACACACACCATTTTAATCCACCTACACAAATACACACATCAATAATCTTTTTATCACAAGTGATTCAACAAGAGACTCACAACAGTCAC
>WNGS01066681.1:1357429-1380255 GCA_020271785.1 Procambarus virginalis | reverse complement strand
AGGTTAGAAGGGATTGCAGAATGTTGCCTGGCAGAAGTTTTATCTGCAATGCTTTGATCCCCGATGGTCCTGGGCCTTATCTCGGGTGCTTTTGATGATTCCTCGCATCTCTAGCATAGTTATGGGCCTTGTTAGAGGGTGGTCGTCTTCCAGGGTTGTCAGGTCTATCAGAGGGGTGCTGAGAAGGGAGGCGGCGTTTTCTGTTGTCCATTGGTTGACACGTTCAAAGTGGGTGTTGTTGAAGGCTCTGCTGTTAGAAGCCGTGAGTGTCTTCTTCCATACTGCGCCCATGAGGTCAGCTTGGTCTTGCGGGTCTTCCATTTTTGCTTGTTGCTCCTCGTCATCTTCGTCTAGGAAAGTGTGAACGAGGTGGGTGAGGCTGGGGTTAACCGATCCCAAGAGTTTTCTGATCTTGCGCCAGAATGTTCCTGGCTCCCTTTTGTACTGGTTGGCCTGTCTCACTAGGGTTCCCCATAAGTAACTCTTGTGAGTCAGCGTAAGGTCTATGGCTTCCCTTCTGAGTGTTTGAAGGGTTAATGCTGGTGGCTGGCCAGTTTGGTAGTGGCTTTGGCAGGCTCTCTGGTACTCATACATTTTGGCTCTGATTTCTCGGGTTGGTTTATATTGGTGATAGGTCCTTGTGGTGGATATTTCGCAAGTGGCCTCAGTTGCGAGTTGGATGCGGTTGTGGATGGTGTTTACTGCTTGGTCTATTGTTTGGGTTGGGAGGTTTTCAAACTCAATGATGGGGTCGTCAGCCAGGAAGGCATCGTAGTCCCTGGCCCGTATGGTTTCCAGTCTGGGCCTGGGAGGTGTCACGTACCTGAAGGGGGATGCTTGGAGGGTTGTGACCACAGGGATGTGGTCCGACCCCACGTTCTTGCCTGGGGTTACTCTGCAGTGGAACAGGTCGCAATCTCTGTTGGTCAGCACTATGTCGGGCTGCCACACTCTCACAGCACAAGGCTGCCACACACACACAACACAAGGCTGCCACACTCTCACAGCACAAGGCTGCCACACACTCACAACACAAGGCTGCCACACTCTCACAACACAAGGCTGCCACACTCTCACAGCACAAGGCTGCCACACACACACAACACAAGGCTGCCACACTCTCACAGCACAAGGCTGCCACACACTCACAACACAAGGCTGCCACACTCTCACAACACAAGGCTGCCACACACACACAACACAAGGCTGCCACACTCTCACAACACAAGGCTGCCACACTCTCACAACACAAGGCTGCCACACTCACAGCACAAGGCTGCCACACTCTCACAACACAAGGCTGCCACACACTCACAACACAAGGCTGCCACACTCTCACAACACAAGGCTGCCACACTCTCACAACACAAGGCTGCCACACTCTCACAACACAAGGCTGCCACACTCTCACAACACAAGGCTGCCACACTCTCACAACACAAGGCTGCCACACTCTCACAACACAAGGCTGCCACACTCTCACAACACAAGGCTGCCACACTCTCACAACACAAGGCTGCCACACTCTCACAACACAAGGCTGCCACACTCTCACAGCACAAGGCTGCCACACACTCACAACACAAGGCTGCCACACACTCACAACACAAGGCTGCCACACTCTCACAACACAAGGCTGCCACACACACAGCACAAGGCTGCCACACTCTCACAACACAAGGCTGCCACACTCTCACAACACAAGGCTGCCACACTCACAACACAAGGCTGCCACACACTCACAACACAAGGCTGCCACACTCTCACAGCACAAGGCTGCCACACTCTCACAACACAAGGCTGCCACACTCTCACAACACAAGGCTGCCACACTCTCACAACACAAGGCTGCCACACTCTCACAACACAAGGCTGCCACACACACACAACACAAGGCTGCCACACTCTCACAACACAAGGCTGCCACACTCTCACAACACAAGGCTGCCACACTCTCACAACACAAGGCTGCCACACTCTCACAACACAAGGCTGCCACACTCTCACAACACAAGGCTGCCACACTCTCACAACACAAGGCTGCCACTCTCACAACACAAGGCTGCCACACTCTCACAACACAAGGCTGCCACACACTCACAAACCAAGGCTGCCACACACTCACACACAAGGCTGCCACACTCACAACACAAGGCTGCACACACTCACAACACAAGGCTGCCACACTCTCACAACACAAGGCTGCCACACTCTCACAACACAAGGCTGCCACACTCTCACACACAAGGCTGCCCACTCTCACACACACAAGGCTGCCACCACTCACAACACAAGGCTGCCACACACTCACAACACAAGGCTGCCACACACTCACAACACAAGGCTGCCACACACTCACAACACAAGGCTGCCACACACTCACAACACAAGGCTGCCACACTCTCACAACACAAGGCTGCCACACACTCACAACACAAGGCTGTTATGGCTTGTGTTTAGGCGACTGGTCACTGATTAGCCACTGAGGTCCATTGAACCACATTTCTGCCTTTGTTAATTGCCATAAAGTCAGGCCTCGGGAGAGACAGTCAGCTGGATTCTCCTTGGTGGGTACATATCTCAGTTTGTACCCTGCCGATAACTCTCGTATTTCCTTAACACGGTTACTCACATAAGGATTTTTACTATTATTGTTTTTAACCCACTGTAGCACTGCCTCATTATCTGACCATACCACTATTTCTTCAAAGTGGATGTTGTTTAAGGCCTTGATCAGATAATGAGCCAATCTTACACCTAGTAGTAATTAGTCTGTTAATTCCAGTTGTGGCAATGATCGTTTCTCTACCGGTGCCACTCTAGCCTTTGATTTGAGCAAATTGGCTTGCCCATTTGAGACCAGGTAAGCTACTGTGCCATAAGCCTTTCCTGAGGCATCACAGAATACATGTAGCTTAATTGATTAATTTTCATTTACTGTGTTCCGAGGGAACTTGACAGACTCTAGGATACTCAAATCTTTCACTAGCCCTTGCCATTTTTCTTGTAACGTAAGTGTTGGAAAATCATCCCAGCCTATCTTTTGTTTTCAACATTCCTGCATTATGAACTTTCCATTAATTAAGATTGGACTTAATCTATATAGTCCTAATGCGTCAAAGGGTTTGCTGACTTGTGAGAGTAATTTTCTCATTGTTAGGTTGATGGTATTTGGCTCCACCGACTTGATTGTCAACTGATCTGCTGTCGTATCCCATTCGATGCCTAGCACCTTTGTCTTCTCGGGTACCTGGTATATCGGGAAAATCAGTTTTGATTAGTTGATTTAATTTGACATTGTTGGAGACCCACGACTGGAGAACCGTATTTGCTCGCATTAATTCTCGATTGGCCTCGTGGTAAATGTTCAGCAGTTTACTTTCACTGCTGGCTGTTCCTTGGAAATTGTCCACATACAAGTTATTGCTAATTTCTGTTTTATTTAGGCTGTTGGACTTCTTCAAGTGCATGTCTAAGGTAGCTTGAAGCAGAAACGGGGAAGACGTGGCACCAAACAAGACAGACACAAACCTGTAAGTGATTAATTCACTGTTTGGATCGTCAGGATCCTTGATCTATAGGAACTTTGTGTAGTTACAGTCTTCTTCTTGGAGACCTACCCTAAGGAAAGCCTTGCTGATGTCGGCCGTATATGTGTAAGTCCCGATGCGGAACTTTAGCAGTACGTCATATAGCCTTTGTGTCAGGCTAGGGCCAGCTTGAAGGCAGTCATTTAACGAAACACTACCTGCCTTGCCTTTGCACTGCAATTAAATATTATCCATAGTGGAGTAGTAGCTGAATTTTTCAGTACACGGTGATGTGACAGGTAGTGCCCTTTCTTTGGGTTATCATTTGTGACAACTTTGATAAATCTATCATCAAGTTGCTTCTGTATTATTTCATTGTACAATTTCAAGTTCTCAGGATGTCTTTGTAAGTGCAACACCTGTGATCTTAATTGGTTTTGTGCCATAAAATGGTTGACGGGTTGCTGAGGGTGATTCAGCTTCCATGGTAACCTGACCCAGTATTAATTATCTCTGTAGATAACCGAGTCCAGGTATTGTTTGTAAGTCCAGTCGTCATCTGGGCTAGGTTGTTCAGGGACAATACTGAGAGTTGCCAGGTCCCATAGTTTATGTACAGAAGGATCAAGCACATCCTCGGACATGCCTCTGAATTGTAGTGGAGACTGTTCTCCTAGTCATGCAACCATTACTGGGTTGGCATGTTGGTGGTCTACAGGTGCGGGTTGTTTTAGCCGTAATACTGGGCCTGTTAGCAAATAGCCACCTGCAGATGGTAACAGGTTTATTCCCTGTTTTTCATCCTTTCCTTTGATAAACTTATGGTAGACATCTGATCCCATAAGGATTCCAATATTGGAGAGGTTGTCTGATGTAATTTTGTCAGCCAATTTGATTCCCTTTTCTTTCAGGAATTTGGCTGTTGTCCCTAGACCATACATACATACAGGTCTGATGGAAATCTATCCACTACAAGAGCTTGTATCGTTCGGACATAACCGCCTAAACGTACTTTAGGTTGTACTACCTTGAAGACTTGGGCTCCTGAGTTAGTCAGGAACCCTGCTATGTTTATTCGTGTCTCTCGTACAGGTCTGAGTTTCAAGACATCTACCAACTCCTTTGAGATAAAAGTCATTTGGGATTCTTGGTCAAATAATCCACGTATGGTGACCTTGGACTTTCAATTTTTAATGATCAATTGAGCAGTGGGTAGAGTTGATTTATGATCAGACCTTGTTGAGAAAACACTTACGTCAGGTAGTGTTGGAAAATCCGACACCATTTAATAATATCACATGCAATTGCAGATAATATTGCTGCATTGTATACACAAGTTAACCCACAGAAAATGTAACTTGTAGTGGAATTTTCCATCTATAGAAAACGGGATATCATTGCCACATACTATTATAAATTCACCAGCTATTGTGTTGGAATTATTCTTAAATACATTAGTCTTTGGACTTTTACCATCATAAAAACATCTCATTTTAATTAAATTAATTATCAGTATCAAAATAAAGTATATGTGACCCTTCTATCAATTACTGATATCTGGACAAAGTATGCCAGTAGCGTCAGTAGGGAGTGGTCAGCCATTGTTATTAAGACCACAGAGGCGCAGGGAGCAAATTCGGCTCCTATCATTTCTCTTGGAAGAAGTGTTATGGAAACCAAAGGTCTTCCATTATCAACACGCAGTCAACAATAAACAAGCTAAGTGTTCTACCGAAACCCGTTTATCTAATCATTTTTGGCCATTAATGTCAGTAGATAGGGCGAATTGGTTAGAATGCAAACAGCCTCTTAAAAAAAAGGTAATTAAGCCTTGGTCTTTATTTGAATCATTATACAGTGTTTTCTCTGATATAGCTGTCATATATTAGGATTCTGGCTTTACAGCTAGCACCTTTGACAGGTACAAGAAGAGGAAGCAGTGTATCAGTTACTATGGGTGATGGAAGCAAGACTTGATACATCAGTTACTGGGTGACGGTAGCCGCAGCCTCAATAGGATAATTTGGTGTCTACATCCTAGTTATACCTGGTGAACTAAGCCTGCTGTATAATAAGATAAGGAACCTCCTCAATGTATGCCAATATATGTAGTTAATACTGTAGTTTGATTGGCTGCATATATATAAATTCAATATAACCCCCCCCCTAATGTGTAAGGATCGATTTGTGAGATTATTGCAGAAATACAGTCCACTTAACATCATACAAATTGCTATCGAAGTATATAAATTAACGTAAATATAAATTATATAAATTCATATAAATTAAATATAAATCTCACAGGTCGGTTCCCACAGGTAGCACGGTACAAAGCTGTACTGAAGCAGAAGTTCCTTCCTCCACCTGTGGTTTGGGAGACTTTGTACTTGAGTCTCCACAAAGTGCTGTATGGTGTTAACCCTTATGGCATCAATTACAGGTTTGAGTTGCACAGGTGTCGGGATTGTGTGACCTTATACACCTGGTGCATTTACGTAACTCCTTGAGTCGTTTTAGCACGATCAGGGTAAGCTTTGCAATTGTACATGGTATGTTGTTCTTCACAGAACACACATGGCCTCCAGACGTTAACAGCATCTTGGGGAGTCACCGTTTTGGGTGACACATTAACTGTAGGTTTAGAGGGACTCACAACATGTGCCCACACTGCCTTGTTTCCACTTTGGGGAGGGGGAAGTTGTTTTTTAGATTTATTTGGAGTACTGTTTGTACTCTGTTGTTTACTATTAGTGGTAGAAGAATGTTTAGATGTCGCTTTTCCATCTGTGTTATCTCGTTCTCTTTCTATGATGGATCGCAAACCTTCTGTTATCTCCTTTACTGTCAGAGAAGATTTGTTATGTAAAACAAACAACTTATCCAGTACATCACTGGGTAATTTGCGTTTCATATGGACTTGGATTATCCAGTCCGATTCCTCCAGATTCTCTTTATTCTTAAGTGCCTTGAGCAAGGACTCAAGCTCCAATTTAAAGGTTTGGAGTGAGTCAGCTGATCTATCTGGAGGGTTAATATCAAACAGCTTTTGGGTTAAAAGTCTGATAGTCCTTTCTGGCTTAGCATAATTATCCTTAAGGAGCTGTACTGCATTATCATACCCATCATCAGTAAAGGTCAAATTACAGACCAGTTTTAACTCTTCATACTTTAAGACACCTTACAGATATGTAAATTTTGTTGTCTTTGCTACATTGGCATTAGAATCCACAGAATCGACAAATTTGTTCCAGAAGTTGTCCCAACTCTCGTCCTCTGTACCAGAGAAAGTTGGGAGACTGAGTGATGGTAATTTGACTTCTGGTTGTGTCGGGTTTTGGGAAGCTGTGGCTGCAATGTTTGTAGTGGTTATTAAATTGTCAAAGTGTTGTAACTTTGTATGTATTGTAACTTAATAATCTGTGTTTTCTTGTACTACAGTTTCCATTGCATCTCCATCTATGTTAGTAGTAGTAAGTACATCCTGATATTTCAGGATTTGCATTTGTACATGCTGATATTTGGTCTCTGCAACCTTATGATGCCTTCCAGTTCTACATAATCAACTGGAGTTTGATTACATAAATCATCACATTTTTTTATCTGTCGGGTTAAGTGGCCCTTCATTCCAGTGAGGGTTGCTTTTACACTTTTGTCAGTAGACATAATGGCTGTATTTGCTAGCCGTGTAGCAGATGTACTAGTGCTAATCCTTGTTGGACTTTGATTTGGACTGTTTCAAGCACTTGAGCTAGTAGAGCTACTAGTTTCCAAACTAGAGCTGTTTATCATTTAAAATTCACTATATATAATCATACACTATAATTTGAGTGGTTTCCTTGTGTCAATGCTGGATTTACTTAAGTTAGCCCCTCAATATCACTCTTAGTTGGTACAGAGAGACAGATTAACATTCAAAGGTGAAATGATTATAGTTAAATTATTACTATTGCTATGATAATATTATGTAGACAACACAACTCGGATTGTCATGAGTACTGCATAAAAATGTGCTTGCTAGGTTGTAATATATGTTCAACTCCAGACAAGGGTAAATTCTCACCCTTACACCATGTTAGCACAATAAATTAGACTAGGTTGCTATACAACACCAATGTAAAATGTCCTACCTTGTGCAAGAATTAGTTGTAATAATGTGACATGCAGTAATTGTTACAGTAAGTGCAATATTCAATAAGTAATGTTTATATAAACACTTAAAATTATAAAAATCATAAACATTTATGGGTAAATTAGCCTCTTACCAACCTCTTGTAATGAAAAAGCACAATTGTTCTTTTGGTTCAGGCCTTGGAACAATAATAGTGTTTGTTGTAAGTTCTGTTCACTATTAGCCAAGATTGAAAAAGATAGGCAAGAAAATGTAAAATGTATAGCAGTGTCTTCCTGCTATAATTAATGTATATGTTAATATTGTGTAAATATTGCACTAATGTTTATGTAGATCCTAATCAGGATCTTGTATCTAGGTTCAAGGGATCATAGGTTATGTGGGAAAATCCTAGCAGTTTTAATTCTTTTTCTTTTATGAATTATTACATATTTATTTTCTAATTGACTTTATATTATAGTATTTTTATCTGATTATTTTAGTTAGTAGTAAGTTAGTAATAAGATAGTAGTGAGTGGACTGTATATTCTGATTCAGCTGCTAGAACTTCTCACACAATGTATATGATATACTGAACAAGAATTTGTTAATATTTTACCTCACTCTGTACACCTGAAGAATTGACCAGAGAGGGGTACCTACCAGTCAGCCTCCCGCTCACACAATCAGGTAATTACAATCGGGTGAATAATTATCATGGCTGATGACGAAGTGATTCGTCGTCGCCTCCCACTCTGTGTGTGTGTGTGCGTGCGAGTACGCTCGTGTGTGTGTGTGTGTAATTACCTAAGTGTAATTACCTAAGTGTAGTTACAGGATGAGAGCTACGCTCGTGGTGTCCCGTCTTCCCAGCACTCTTTGTCATATAACGCTTTGAAACTACTGACGGTCTTGGCCTCCACCACCTTCTCCCCTAACTTGTTCCAACCGTCTACCACTCTGTTTGCGAAAGTGAATTTTCTTATATTTCTTCGGCATCTGTGTTTAGCTAGTTTATATCTATGACCTCTTGTTCTTAAAGTTCCATGTCTCAGGAAATCTTCCCTATCGATTTTATCAATTCCTGTTACTATTTTGTATGTAGTGATCATATCACCTCTTTTTCTTCTGTCTTCTAGTTTTGGCATATTTAATGCCTCTAACCTCTCCTCGTAGCTCTTGCCCTTCAGTTCTGGGAGCCACTTAGTAGCATGTCTTTGCACCTTTTCCAGTTTGTTGATGTGCTTCTTAAGATATGGGCACCACACAACCGCTGCATATTCTAGCTTTGGCCTAACAAAAGTCGTGAACAATTTCTTTAGTATATCGCCATCCATGTATTTAAACGCAATTCTGAAGTTGGAAAGCGTGGCATAGGCTCCTCGCACAATATTCTTTATGTGGTCCTCAGGTGATAGTTTTCTATCTAGAACCACCCCTAGATCTCTTTCTTTATCAGAATTCTTTAAAGATTTCTCACATAATATATAGGTTGTGTGGGTCTATGTTCTCCTATTCCACATTCCATAACATGGCATTTATTAACATTTAATTCCATTTGCCAAGTGGCGCTCCATGTACTTATTTTGTCCAGGTCATCTTGAAGGGCATGACAATCATCTAAGTTTCTTATCCTTCCTATTATCTTAGCATCATCAGCAAACATGTTCATATAATTCTGTATACCAACTGGTAGATCATTTATGTAGACAATAAACATCACTGGTGCAAGAACTGAACCCTGTGGTACTCCGCTTGTGACATTTCTCCAGTCCGATACATTGCCTCTGATCACTGCCCTCATTTTTCTATCAGTCAGAAAATTTTTCATCCATGTTAGAAGCTTACCTGTCACCCCTCCAATATTTTCCAGTTTGTGTGTGTGTGTGTGTGTGTGTGTGTGTGTGTGTGTGTGTGTGTGTGTGTGTGTGTGTGTGTGTGTGTGTGTGTGTGTAAGTGTGTGTGAGCGTGTGAGGAGAGAGGGGGGAGAGGAAGGAGAGGGAGAGAGAGAGAGGGAGGGGAGAGAGGGAGAGAGGCCCAGAATTAAGAGATCATAAACACACAGATGTGGATCGTGGAGGTTGAGCTATTGATGACTGAGTAACAGCAGTTGCGGGAGCAGGTGTTACAGCTGCACTTACGAAGATTTCTATACTTAAATGCCTACCTGAATACCGACGTAGCCACTACGAAGATGCAAAGAAGATAAACGTTCATAAGTACATGAGTAACTGCTACGTGAATCTGGCCCCTGGTGTACTGGACGACATCCTAACTATTTATTCAAAACTTGCTTGTCCATTTTAATGAATAAAGAACAATTTTATTTATATTATTTTTTAAGCTGCATCTCTCATGAACTCATCCCTGCCCTTGTGTGGTAATGCACAATAGAAAGTTGAATTTACATATTCGTACATTGAAACTTGTATACAGTCTAATGTAGTTGGTTGTAACCATGATATATATATGTGCTTCAGCCTGCAGTTTCGACCTATTCTCTTGTGTATGATCCTCTGTCCTGTGTGACAGTGAATACCAGCATTAAATGAACAAATCCACAAGGGCCGTGACGAGGATTCGAACCTACGTCCGAGAGCATCCCAGACGCTGCTTTAATCTGCCTTGTTCATTTGATGCATCACGCTATTGTGATTTCTGTGTGTAATACCAGCATTATATTCACTGTAATAACATCTAATTGAATTCCTCAGATTAGGCAAAATTGTAATTATAGTAGTAGTAGGCATCCATGAGTCTTAGGAGATTATGGACTTGTGCACTGAGGTCGCCCTGGTCTGGAGTGGCCTCACAAGGGCGCAAAACCAGGGTAGGTTGATTCGGGGGAGAAGCTGTTACCCAGGCAGCAGGTCCCCCCTCTCCACGGCGCTGAAAGTCTCCAATGGAAAGGCATACACTAATACGATTGGTTCCAGCGTCGTCGCAGGAACTGTGAGTTCCGGAATTGTGAATTGTAATTAATGTTGTCAATAAAGATGTTAATAATAAACACTGGCCACGTGCGCTCCTCGTTAAAAACCGTCCCTCCTCCCTAGGCTCCACTTCCCCGCGCACGCAGTGAGCAGGGGTAGACATTGTCGGACAACTCCCCATCATCCGGCACAACTTTATTATTTTCAACTTGTGTATACTTGCCACGACTTCTTTTAATCTGAATCTTTGTACGCATGTATACACATTCACCATGCATACTCTTTCAATGTTTATGTATGGATGTAGCTTGTCTCTTCATTTACGCATGTAATGTAATGTAATGTAATATTAGACACTAATGTAAGTGGGTAATTGTAGGTAATTAGTAATGGTAAGTATTTAGGATTACTTGCGCAAAAGCGATATGCATCCTTCGTTATCAGTTCTGCCCGAAACGCTATGCGACGTGTTAGTGGCTTTACAAGAACGTAAAACTTCAATGCTCTGTACTCTCATAAACCCAACGTACCATTTTGTATATAAATAAATGATATAATAAATAAATATTGTTAAGTGCACCATTTATAATTTTGGGATGAATTCTCTAACCTTGTAAACTTTATTTACGCACTACTATGTTCGGGTGCATGTGCCCCAACTAACGTAGAATAGGTATACAAGTATAGGTAATAAGGTCAATTAACATGTATCCCTGCGCACCATAGGCTGCAACTCGCAGTTGAAAATTCTACCAACTGCAGCAAATTCTACCAGCTGCAGTTGGAATTAGTAACATGTTGTCTCCCCAGATATATGGCTTTACGCATGGAAAGAGTGTACATCACTGTATTACCACATTCCTCACCCTGCATACTGATAGATCATACACCACTTTCCTAGATCTTAAGTCAGCCTTTGACATTGCTAACCCACTCGTCATTCTGAGCGAACTTGCTAAAATGAATGTTGGAGGATGGCTTTTACGGTGGATAAGAGGCTATCTATCCAACAGGAAGTCATCTGTACTATTCCAAGGGCATAGGAGTGTAACGAGAGATTTTGAACTTGGCACTCCACAGGGAGGTGTCCTCAGTCCTACTCTGTTCAATGTGTTAATCAATGCACTTCTAAACTCAGTAACTAGGAGCCCAAGCGAACACATCATTAGCTATGCGGATGATATACTGATCCACACCAATGGGTATACCAACACCCAAAATGTTCTGAACTCTGTATTGCACACATGTCAGGAACTAGGCTTGGTCATCTCAGTAGAGAAAACAAAGATCCTGAACCGACGCCCACCCAGGCGGGGTGGGGCCGTTCGCAAAATGCAGTTGCATGATGGCTCTCTGCTCGACTATGTAACCAGATACAAATACCTTGGTCTTGAAGTTCCACTGTACCGCAATGTTGTAGCCAGACTGGGTCGCCAATGTAGAGAGAGGCTCCGTGCTCTCAAGGCTGTGGCAGGCTACCATCCAAGCTATGGTGCAAATGTGAGAATTGTCAAAATGATGTATCTCTCATATATTAGGTCTCTGATTGATTATGCTGCACCCATGCTTGCTCTAGTGCCTGAGAGAATGCTTGGAGGGCTGGAAAAGATGCAAAACGAAGCCATGAGGATTATCCTCGGATGCCCCCGTACAACTAAATTACTAAACATGAGGAAGGAACTGAATATTTCATGTGTAAGTGATCGTATCACTGAAATTAATGCTTTAATTGGTATCAAGATGCTTAGGCTAACCCACCCTAACCCCTGCACTGAAGCCCTCCAAGCCTTCTTCCTTGAAGGTCAGCATCCCTCCAAATGGATTACCGTAACTGCCAATGTGCTCAGAATGTATAACTTTCATCACCCCCACCAAGAGAGACAACAACAACACTTTCCTGCCCCATGGGAGATCACTCCTTTCCAAATTACTGTTCCCCCTTTCCCACCCAAGAAGCTGATTAAAGAACAGGCCTTGCTTCGACAAGAAGCAAAGTACAATGCCTTAAGCCAAATTGATGCTTTAGTCAGAGAGCGCTCCCTTTCCCAGATTATTTACACTGATGGATCCTTGCATCAGTCCTATGGTGCAGCTGGAAGTGCAGTTGTTGTGACAGGGAGAGATGGTTCCATCTCCCATGAGTGTGGAGCGAGACTAAGTAACTGGGCCTCCACTCTTCAAACAGAATTGGTTGCCATAATCCTTGCACTAGAGCGCGTATATGAATCCAAAGTTGACACGCTAATTGTAAGTGACTCCTTGTCATCCTTGACTGCCCTCAGCTCCCCAAGGCATAACTGTGACGTGCTTATCTCTGAAGCTAGACACAGATATAGTGAAATAATCAATGATGGAGTCAGAGTTTGTCTCCTGTGGATTCCTTCCCATATTGGTCTCCGAATGCATGATAGAACTGATGAGCTAGCCAAGACTTTTGCTCGTAAAGAGGGAATTGATTACCAACTTGGACTGCCTTTCAGCAGCCTGAGGGCAGTAATATCCCAGGAACATCAACTAAATTTCGGAGGCTTGAGGCAAAGTGAAATTCACACCAGTTACTCCATCTATCATCATTCTATTATGCATGAAGAACCGCACGTCTATGGGGCATCCAATAATGTTAGCAGACTTCTAGATGTTACCACTGCTAGGCTTAGGCTCGGCTACAAGTACCTCTGGGAGTTTGTAACATCTGCTGATGTAGATTTGACTAAATGTAAACTCTGTCAGCAGAACTATTCGCATACTTTGCGTCATTATATAATGGAATGTGAAAAAATTGCGGAATTTAGAGATAACACCATCAATAGTGTCCAAGAAATGTGTAAGTACTTCATTCACAATGATGTGCTGCCCGAAATTTTAGCGAAGTATCCAAAATTTGCTTACTGTCGGTAATGCATGCACATGACTGTAAAGCTGCCGCCCAGTTGGGTGGGTGTGCAGCAAGACTAGTAACTGTGTGACTCACTATAGATGTAAAGTGCCTTGTATAGTGACTGTTGTGAGCCTCTTGTAGTGTCACTTGTGACACCTCTTTGTGTCACTTGTGACACAAAGATTCTTGATGTGTGTATTTGTGTGGGTGATTAGATATGTATGTGTATGTATATGTGTATACGTATATATATATATGTACATGTATGTATGAGGGTGTGTACATGTGTATACAACATTGATAATTTTGTAACTAGCGTCAAACATTGTTATTTGCTTAGCTAAACGAACTAGAGGGTTCAGTTCCTGAACCGATTATGTGCCTCTGTATCCTTTACACCACCGCCCACGGGATGGGTATGGGGTGCATAATAAAGAAAGAAATTGAATTGCAGTTGGAACTTACTAGCAACCTCGAAGCTGTAATAAATTCCAGCAGCTTCAGTTGCAAATTACTAGCAATTGCATTTTATTTAATACAATTTGTATTGCCTATGTTTGTTCATTCTCACGCACAAAAAAAGACAAGATAGGATACGTGTCGGTACCTGGTCTGACCCTGTCTCTCTGTTTATATCTCTTTATGTATTTTCCTGTTTTTGTCGTCTGTCAATCTCTATGTATGATTGTCTGTATTCTGGTCCTGTTTTTGTCACCTGTCACTCTCTGTGTGTCTTTGTCTCTATGTATGTCTGTCTTTCTCACAGTCCATCATGTGTCTGATATTTATTTATTTATGTATGTATTTAGAAGAAAGTACACTGGGTTATGGAAGTACATATGATGGAGTTTAAGTGGTGCATTCTTGCACAGCCACAACCAGGCACAGGGTTTAACACAGGTCCTGAAGCTACACACAAAATTTTTATCGAACATTAAGCTAGAAGGCGAAACAGTTAATCTTGAATACAAAAATGAAGGTAATCACAAGATTAACCGTGTATATTGTACGCACAACGTTCTATGGTGACGCCTATGGTCACCTTGAAGTGAATATATACCCAGGAATTTGGCAACTGTTGTAAATTTCATCTTGGAGGTCAGTAGCTGACCGAGGATGATCTTGATTAACCTTAGTTCGTGCATTGTTATCGTGAATGGGAATTATTATAAGCTTAAGAAACTCGTTTTCTCCGACGATAGGAAATCAAAGGTTACCCCTCCAACAGCATCTGATTATCAATAGAAAACGGTACAATAGTCTGTATAGGTGGCTAAACTAGTTAATTTTATATATAAAATATAAATTTTACTCAAAATATAAAGTACGATAAATAGGTACATAATATGCGCGTTATAAATTTGAACAATTTTATAATTTTTATGAAAATTTACTTTGTTTAACATTTTATAATCTATACATTGTTAGTGTAGTAATTGCATATAGGCTGTTGTTGATGTTCATATATTATAAAATTTTCAGCTGTCTCTCCTGTTATTCGTATGTATATGCTATTATTTTCACTATATACACCTATTTTTAAAATGTCGTTCAGCGATGAAGGACATAACAAATTTAATGTTACATTCCCGTGCAGTGCTTAGAAGTTAAGGATTGTCTTGCTACATAGTCTTCCCGGCGCCTCCTTTTGATAATTACTTACTTGAGCTTGTCTTCTTCCACCTGATTCTGCTACGAATAATTTACAACTTGTCCTCAGTCTCTGTGCGATTGAAGTGTTAACCCGGACACCAAAAGGTTTGCATAGGGTAAACCCTGATACACTCACGACAGTCCTTGCTCTAGCATACAAATATTCAAGGTGAGTTATAACTATTCATTGAGTTTTAATGTATTATTAAAACATTAATATATATTATATTAATAAAACCTAGAAGGGGTACCACCTCTGGTGCAAGTGTAGGGACCCATAGCCTCGGAGAAGAAAATAAAGAGTACTCAGAGAAGACCTTGTGGATCCTCACTGAACACTTTGATATTTTCTTCTCCTACCACCCCTATTCTTTTGGTATGAGTGTATATTTATCTAACTTTATTTGAAAATGTCATTACACAAAAAAGTTACAGTATTGATTACATGCAGGGTACAAGCCTGCTTGTCACAAGTTGAAAAGCTCCTCCAGCTCCTCAGATGGCGGGCAGGAACCATGGATGCAGTGAGCATTTCCTCTCTGGATTGCCACACTGAGGCGCTGAAAAAGAAAACTGGCAGCTCTAGGGTCTCTAGTTGTTTCGATTAGCTTAGACCCCAACTCCTTCAAAAAGCTAGCAGCACTTTTACCCCAGGCACCAAGTGTCTCTGAGGCAATGGGGACAAAATTGTAGTGGTGCTCAAGGTCTCTGTATTTACGTGACTTGGCCGCTTCCCGGTGATTGGCAGCTCCTCCTGCTTGAGTAGCACTGAAGTCAACATAGGTATTGGCTAAAGTTGAGACGCAAGTGTAGTCCCACACCAACTGTCTACCATTCTTCCAGGGGTTCACCGTGATTCCATCTGGGCGACCGACAGGCTCATTAGAGTTGTGGGACATTAGGTACCGGGGCTCTCTCTCTGCTGGACAGCCGGCTGTGGTAAGGCTTCTCTTAATAATGTCATTGACCTCGCCGTGTCTTGCATGCCATCCTCCTGTCCTTTGGCAGAGAAGGCCATGCCGTCCGTACCTGTCGGCCTCTGCCTCGCCGCAAATACACCTGTATTCGGTGTGGATTGGGGCAGCGAGACGGAGAGCCACGGCAATTTATATTAATATATATTTTTATATTTATATATATATATATATTATAAGTATATTAATATATATTTTAGAGGAAATCTATTTTTATTACACAGTGCTTTAAAATTGATGAAACAACACAACATATGTTCTTTATTCATAAACAGTGGGTTTGGCGGGTGCATGGAATCACTTTTGACTTTTGTTTTTGACGACGGGCTGGCACTGGGTACCAAGGACCCACAGTACAAGAATATGTCTGAATGTGTGACCAT
The DNA here is from genome assembly GCA_020271785.1 of Procambarus virginalis. Classification (NCBI taxonomy): domain Eukaryota; kingdom Metazoa; phylum Arthropoda; class Malacostraca; order Decapoda; family Cambaridae; genus Procambarus; species Procambarus virginalis. Next base: position 1,363,796 of record WNGS01066681.1, on the reverse strand, counting down.
ATTATGTGCTTCAGAAGTTATGAAAAACAGACATTCGATTTTTGTTTTAATTGATACAGCCCGTCCATTTAAACAATGGCCAAATGTTCGTTAATCCAGCCGCCAAACCTCCTGTTTATGAATGAAAAGTGGTTTATACACGACTCACAACTGATGATGTCCGAACACTTCCAGAACAAGTGCTTTGCTCATGTGCTCTGTTTGAACCACAGTTCAAACATAGATGATGCTTCACCCACCTACTTCAAATACAAATACAAATAATCAGCCCTTCCTCCGACCAAAGATCCTAAAGTGATTCCATGCACTCGCCAACCTTCCCCCCCCTTACCCTGTTTATGAACGAAAAACGGTTTACACACGATTCACAACTGATGACGTTCGAACAGTTTCGGAACAAGTGCTTCACTGACGAATTTTGTTTGAACCACCTCTGTAAATGCTTCACTCACATACTTCAAATTACCAGCCCGTCCTCCAAATAAAGACCCAAAAGTGATTGCATGCACCCGCCACTCCCCTTGTTTATGAATGAAAAATGGTTTACACACGACTCAACTGCTGACGTTCGAAAACTTCCGGAACAAGTGCTTCACTGACGAATTTTGTTTGAACCACACTGCTGTAAATGCTTCACTCATGTACTACAAATAAAATAATCGCCAACAGAACCTAAACACCTCACCTAACCTACACTTAACTATACATAGAATTTTTGTGTATAATAATATTAATTTATATATGAAGACAAACCAATTTTTAATACACAGTATGTTCAAACTGATGCAACCCATCCTCGACTCAAGTCCATTACGTTCAGCGGTCAACCCCACAGACGCATTCATAAATTTTAACATGCTGTTCATTCAAAACGGGAATTTTCTCAAGTATAAATTAATATTATAATATATTAGCATATTGTGTATAAATTGGCATAGGTTAGGTTAGGTCAGGTGTTTAGGTTCTGTTGGCGATTATTTGTATTTGTAGTACGTGGGTGAAGCATTTACAGCGTTGTGGTTCGAACAAAATTCGTCAGTGAAGCACTTGCTCCGGATATGTTCGAACGTCAGCAGTTGAGAGTTGTGTGTAAATCGCTTTTCATTCATAAACAGGGGGTTTGGCGGGTGCATGGAATCACTTTTGGATCTTTGTTTGGAGGACGGGCTGACTGATGAATGCATTTAGGGGTGGACGGCCACTGCTTTAAGCAGCCAGCAGCCTAGTGTGCAACCCGTCCTCGACTCAAGTCCATTACGTTCAGCGGTCAACCCCACAGACGCATTCATAAATTTTAACATGCTGTTCATTCAAAACAAGAATTTTCTCAAATATATATTAATATTATAATATATTAGCATATTGTGCATATATAGGCATAGGTTAGGTTAGGTTAGGTGTTTAGGTTCTGTTGGCCATTATTTGCAGTTGTAGTACGTGGGTGAAGCATTTATAGCGTTGTGGTTCGAACAAAATTCGTCAGTGAAGCATTTGTTCCGGATATATTCGAACGTCAGCAGTTGTGAGTCGTGTGTAAACTGCTTTTCATTCATAAACAGGGGTTTGGCAGGTGCATGGAATCACTTTTGGATCTTTGTTTGGAGGACGGGCTGTATAGTGTGAGGACGGGTTGCATCAAATGCTTCACATACGTACTAAATAAATATAAATCGCCGATTGCCTTGTTGGCCACCAGGGGTTCAGACGTGCTCGCCTGACTTGCCAGTTGCTGCCTGGAGTTGCGAGGAGGAGGGGGTGCTGTTTGGCGTGTAGGCTCCATAGGGGCCCCCCCCCCCCTGTTGTGCGTGTCCATAGTGGGCCTCGAGTTTTCTGATCAGGCAGGCTATCCTGAGGTGGGGCTAGTGTTGTGTGAAATGCTGCGGGTCCCTGTGGTGAACGTTTATGGCATTGAAATGGTGACTGCCCGCAGGGTGATTGTCATGTTTATGACGGAGGAGGTGTATGGGCGTTTTTACATCGTTATGAGGGCGGAAATGCCCCTGCCGGAAGGTGCAGGCACTGTGACTGTCTCAGATCAGAGTGGTGCCATCACGTATGTTAGCGTGCATGCGGCACCCTTGGAGTTCCCCGAGGGGCTGCTGCGGCAATATTTAAGCCAATTTGGAGCTGTTGTCAGTGTGCGGTTGCACCTGCTCTCCTCGGGAATGCTTAAGGGTGTGCGGTCGAACATTCGCACCCCTGGGAATGAGGCTGTGGGCGGACATTCCGTCCTCGGTGAAGCTTCTGGGTTGCTACGTTAGGGTGTTTTACACCTGCCAGCCTCGTACGTGTTATCGTTGTGGCCTCTTGGGCCATCAGGCTGCTGGATGCACTGCGCCCGCCGTCGCACCCGTCAACCTCTTCCAAGAGGAGGACTTCCCGCCGCTCCCTGTGGAGGAAGCTTCAGTGGCTGTGGATGTGGACACCTCTTTGGCTGCTGAAGTGCCCCCTGTGTCGCCTGTTGCACCTCCTGTTGCTGTCGCCTCTCCTCCGTAGGTTGTGTTGCCATCGGATGCTCATCCTGCCCCGGTTGATGTCCCTAGTCAGAGGGATCTGGTGACTCTTGCTCCCGTGGTTCTTCCATGCCCGGCTTCGCCATCTTTGTCCTCTCCTGCTGCTGCGCCTGTCGCGTTGTCTTTGCCATGTGTCCCAGCCGTGATGGAGGAGGGTGGAGGATGCGAGGTCTCCTGCTGTGTTGGGCCCGGTTCCCATTGTGGTAAAAGCTGCTGCCATCCTGCAGCATGTATCTGTGCGCCCGACCCTGTTGTCCGTGCTTCTGACTCTGCCTCTGGTTCTGATGGTGTGCAGTTGGTGCCCAAGCATTCTTCCCGTTCTTCAGCGTAAGCCGATGTGGGGGACTTCAGCGACTGTGCGTCTTCCGACGTCGACAGGGAGGTTCCGGATGCGTCGCTTTCTCATGCGAGGGTGGTGGCGGAGGTCCATGTGCCTCTAGCTGAAGATGCCTGTGTCTCTGCTTTCTCTCCCGCAGGAGGTTTTCTGCAGGGGGGGGGGGCGGTTGCTCCTCCTGAGGTTGATGATGTGGATGCTGGCCGTGGCATAGTGATGGTGCCGAGGAAGGATGCCCACCATGGAGATTCCCAGCCAGTGCGCCATCCTGTGATTGGCAGTGGGCCCGGTAAGGCGCTCGGGCAGGGCCTGGTGTGTGCCATGATCCGGTGCCCAGGCCTCGATCCCCTGGGCTGCCCCGTTTACCGCTCATCTTGGCCCCTGAGGAAGTGTATGATCAGGATCACCCATTGAAGTTTGACATAATTGACCGGGTGTATCCTGGTCCGTGGAGTCCGGCTTCCATCTGGGGTTCGCGGGGTCAGTGCTTTATTGACGGTGTCCCGGAGTTAATGCCTAATCCTCTTGCGCTTCCTGGTATTACTGTATCGTATGACGTCCTGTTGCTTTGAGAGGCATATTGTTTGCGCTTCCTGGCTGACGAGTACCCGGATAAGTATGAATGATCGGTGTAATTATGTGTGTGTGTGTGTGTGTGTGTTGTGCGTTGTCGGCTTGTTTGCCTTGTTGTGCTTGGTCTATGCTCTTATGTGGGTGTGTGTGGTTTTGCTTCCTGATGCCTGCGTGCACGGGGGTTATCCCTGTGTGTCTGTGTGTGTGTGGTGTGGGTGTTTCTTCCTGACTCCTGTGTGGGCCTGTTCTGGTTTGTGAGTGATGTATTGTACTCTTTATGTGCTTGTTTATCATTTGTTGAGTGCCTTTCGGGACGCTTGGCTATCTGCGCCTGTTTGTTGTTTGGTTATTTTGTGCTTGTATATGTCATTTATTGTTCTATGCCCTTATGTCATGTGTCTACATATTGTGTATCGTGTGTCTGCCAGTTTGATTGTACTACATATTGTATCTTGTTATAGGCCCCTCAGGCCGGTGATTTTGTGCATTGTTTGTTTCCTTATGTTTTTGTCCGTTTTCTTGTGCTTATGCACATGCTTTGCGTGTTACTATATGAATATTAATAAAATGTATTGTATTGTACTGTTGTTCTTTCTCTACTGTCTTACATTGTGTTTGTACTTCTTGTTGTGTTTTGTTGTCGGCCCTTCAGGCTGGTAATTTGTATATTTGTTAATTTGTAAATTTGTAACTTTGTGTAAGAGAATGATACTAATACCCTTTGTATTAGTGGTTAAGTTAGTAAATAAACTACTGTTAAGCTTTATGCGGTGTTTCCGTTGAACCACTTCTGAATACTGCCAACAAATTACTCATGCCTTCAGCTCTAGGTATCTTCAACACCGAGTTGCCTAATTCACTAAACTATAAATGTGATGAGGACCCTAGGAGTCCCTTAAAAGTGTTAAATCATTGAGGAGATTCCAACGATCAACGTGGAGCAGGACCAGGTGAGGCTAGTCTGAGAAGAGACCCACAAGGACTCTAACTCGACCTTGCTCCCAGGCCCTGTACGGTTGCTCTCGTATTTTCTATTCTGCTAATTCCGACAACTTCGTGAAGCGTCTGCCACATGTACATTGGCGACGTGCACATTGCAGTCGGGAAAGCAAAAAAGAAAACCCCCACACTTTGTACTTTTGTGCTTTGTGGTATTGTTATTTGTGATTTTGTATTCTATTTGTTTTGTTCTAGTTTTATTGTACTTTTACGGATGCTTGCATGTAAAACTGAGATTACCCTCATGTCTTGTACTATTGTTATTTCTGTACTGTCTTGCATTGTGTTTGTGTTTAAGGTTGTGTTTTTGTTGGCGGCCCTTCAGGCCGGTATTTTGTGTTTATGTAATGTTGTACTTTTGTGCTTGTGTGATTTGTGGTTTGTGATTTTGTGCTCTACTTGTTTGTTCTCGTTTTATTGTACTTATACGCATGCTTGCATGTAAAAATAAAAATATAAAAAAATAATAAATAATCGCTAATAGAACCTAAACACCTAACCTAACCTACACCTAACTATTCATAGAGTATTAATGTATAATAATATTAATTTATATCTGAGAGCAAATCTATTTTTTATTACACTGTACTTTAAAATAAATGAATGCGTCTTGGGGGACGGCAGCAGCTTTAACGAGACTGGCCTGAGGACAGGTTGACTGATAAATTACCGAGTGTTTTGGAATAAAGATAATGTAGGTAAGAACATGTTCATCAGCTTCTTGATAATTTGGAATAATGCGCTGTAATTATTTGAGTAGTGAAGGAAAACATGTGATGAGAGTTCAAAGGCGATAAACTTCACAGCAAGTATAATGGGTGGTGTGAGCGCTGTAAGTGTCGTCGTAACAAGCAGAACATCAAGATGACCAGTGAAGCAGTGAGTGTATACAAACAATTTATTTGGAAGACGAAAAGGCAGACAGTCCTGACTCATCACAATCTTCACTGCTATCTATGGTAAGTACAAATGGATTGTGCTAGTAGTGCATGTTGCTCGTTTTATTTTTTTTTGTGAGATTGCTTTTTATCCGAGGAATGCTTCCCAATTATTCTTGAACTCTATAAGCAAACAGGTTCAGATTTTCGACGTTTCGATTTAAGTCCATGTTTTGAGGAACGCATCCGAACGTAAATAGAGGGATTACAGTATAAAAAACTTTTCGAGGTATGAGAGCCCATTTTATTTACATCTCTGATATCCATAAACATAGGGCGCTGAACTTTAGGGTTCTCTGTCTCAGGGTATATGAGTGGGCAATAATTACCTCTGTACTGCAGTTTTTCTCACTGCGAAGACGAGTCAAGCTTTCTTGTCTCCTTATAACTATGAAAATATTACACCTTAAATGCACTAAAAAAACAAACAATTGAGCTGCTTAAATTCTAATTGACTTTCAAGTTGAAACATGAACCCAAAACGTGATTTTCAGTCATCACACAAATTGTGAAACGACGATGCCATGCAGTTTCTTGGCAATAGAAACTATTGAGTACCAACAGTTGACATGTTGGCGCTTTGGGCTGCCGTGGGGTACAACCCGGCATGGTGTGTGGACTTGGGTGTAGCTGCTGACGTGGCTTGCGTCCCGTGTTTCTCCTGAGGCCCGTGACGGTCTGCAGTATGTGGGGGGGAGGGGAGGCTTGTGCCCCCTGTCACCAGGCAGGACTCAATTGGCCTGGAGTTTTCCGGCTTCCTACCACACAGTAGAGGTAGTGTTCCTCGATATGCTGCATGTTCCTGTGGAGTCTGCGTGCGGTGTGCAGCTGCTTGCTGGGAGGCGGGCGATCGTCAAGTTCGGCTCCTCAGTGATTTACCAGGATCTCGTCGCGCGCTATGATGGGCGCTCTTTCGCTCTTCCTGTAGGTGGTGGGTCAGTGACCCTCTCCGATCGTTATGGTACCATGACGTATGTGGCGGTGCATGGGATGCCCTTCGAGTTTCCTGA
>WNGS01066681.1:1299526-1321462 GCA_020271785.1 Procambarus virginalis | reverse complement strand
GGGCAGGGCTGGGTTGTATACATGTTGGGCAGGACTGGGATGTATACATGTATGGGCAGGGCTGGGTTGTATACATGTATGGGCAGGACTGGGATGTATACATGTATGGGCAGGCTGGGTTGTATAAATGTATGGGCAGGGCTGGGTTGTTACATGTATGGGCAGGCTGGGTTGTATACATGTATGGGCAGGACTGGGATTATACATGTATGGGCAGGGCTGGTTGTATACATGTATGGGCAGGGCTGGGTTGTATACATGTATGGGCAGGACTGGGTTGTATACATGTATGGGCAGGGCTGGGATGTATACATGTATGGGCAGGTGGTTGTATACATGTATGGGCAGGACTGGGATGTATACATGTATGGGCAGGACTGGGTTGTATACATGTATGGGCAGGGCTGGGTGTATACATGTATGGGCAGGACTGGGATGTATACATGTATGGGCAGGGCTGGGTTGTATACATGTATGGGCAGGACGGGGGATGTATACATGTATGGGCAGGGCTGGGTTGTAATAAATGTATGGGCAGGGCTGGGTTGTATACATGTATGGGCAGGGCTGGGTTGTATACATGTATGGGCAGGACTGGGATGTATACATGTATGGGCAGGCTGGGTTGTATACATGTATGGGCAGGGCTGGGTGGTATACATGTATGGGCAGGACTGGGTTGTATACATGTATGGGCAGGGCTGGGTTGTATACATGTATGGGCAGGACGGGTTTGTACATGTATGGGCAGGACTGGGTTGTAACATGTATGGCAGGACTGGGTTGTATACATGTATGGGCAGGACTGGGTTGTATACATGTATGGGCAGGACTGGGTTGTATACATGTATGGGCAGGACTGGGTTATATACATGTATGGGCAGGGCTGGGTTGTATACTGTATGGGCAGGGTTGGGTTGTATACATGTATGGGCAGGACTGGGTTGTATACCCTAAAGACACCTTACAAGCGGAACTTATTGCAGAAGGAGGAAAGATTCGAGCTAACTACAGAAGCACCATAGTGTCCCCCAAGCTCAAAGCGGCAGCTAAGAGCCTTCGTGAGAATAAGGAGATAGTCCTCAGGAGAGGTGACAAATCGCCAATATACGTTATTGGTGTTGATTTCATTGTACTAGTTCCCCATAAGCGTTGATTTTACTGTACTAGCTCCCCACAAGCTGTTTCATTGTACTTGGTTGTTTTGCACAGATTTAGTTTGACTCCGGGGATATCAAAGAAATGTTTATTTCTGATGTGGTGCTCATGGGCTCTATTATATCTTTGAAGGAAATGTTTCACATCTGAATTAGCATTTGGAAACAAGGTTTCGAACATGTAAATAGCTCAAAAGAATGTGTTAAGTGAGTGTATGTTTAGCATGTTTAAGGATTTAAACAGAGGGGCTGCATGCTGTCTGAAGACAGAGCTTGTTATAGTTCTGATAACAGATTTTTGCTGAGTTCATTATCATCATCATTTACATGGGCTTGAGGTTGTCTGCAGTGGTTGAACCCCATACACAGACACCGTATGTAAGATAGGGATAGATAAGTGACTGATATACAGAACAGAGACAGAGAAATCGGTCGAAACAAATACAGCCTTTTATCACTTCTAGTCTATATAAGAGACACTGGCTTGGGGCTAGGCTCACCCACATTGCAAGGTGACATATGAACGGTTGAAGACCAACATGGCGTGTTGAGTTTGCCTACTTTGCTCGTAGTGACAGGTGGGGCGTCTTCCATGGCGCTCCTCATGAAATCATTGGTGATGAAAGGTGGCTAGCAGTCCCTAATGTTCATCATTATAACCCACCTTGTATATTTGTATGCTATCTTGAGATGATTTCGGGGCTTTGGTGTCCCCGCGGCCCGGTCTTCGACCAGGCCTCCACCCCCAGGAAGCAGCCCGTGACAGCTGACTAACTCCCAGGTACCTATTTACTGTTAGGTAACAGGTGTATCAGGGTGAAAGAAACTCTGCCCATTGTTTCTCTCCGGCGCCCGGGATCGAACCCGGGACCACAGGATCACGCGTCCAGTGTTCTGTCCGGTCAGCCGCCGGCTCCCTCCTAGAGCAAGGACTGTCATGGGCGGGTCAGGGTTTGCCCCATGCAAACCTTTTGGTTTCCGGGTCAACACTTCAATAACAAACTGAGGACAAGTTGTAAATTATTGATAGCAGAATTGTCAAGTGCAGGGAGACAAGCTCAAGTAAGTAATTATCAAAAGAAGGCGCCGGGAAGACTGTGTAGAAAGACAATCCTTATATTAACTTCTTAATGCTGCACGGAAATGTAACATACGATTACTTAAATGTTCTTAACTTGTTATGTCCTTCGTCGCTGAAGGGCATTTTAAAAATATGTGTATATAGTGTAATAATAGCAATAACAAAAGCAATACGAAAACAGGAGAGACAGCCAATATTTTATAATATATGGACATCAATAGCAGACTATATGCAATTACTAAACAAATAATGTATAGATTATAAAATGTTAAGCAAAATAAATTTCCATGTAAATTTTAAAATTGTTTGATTTGATTTTCTGCATATTATACAACTATTTCCCGCACTTAAGAGTAAAATTTATATTTGATATATAAAATAAATAGTTTAGCAACCTATACAGAATATTGTAACCGTTTTCTATAGATAATCAGATGTTGCTGGAGGGGTGACGTATGATTTCCAATTATCGGGGGCAACGAGTTTCTTAAGCTTATAATAATTCTCATTCACGATAACAATGCACGGACTAAGGTTAATCAAGATCATCCTCGGTCAGCTACTGACCTTCTCCAAGATGAAATTTACAACAGTTGCCAAATTCCTGGGTATATATGTGATGTGTGTGTGTGGCAGCCTTGTGCTGTGTGTGTGGCAGGCTTGTGCTGTGTGTGTGGCAGCCTTGTGCTGTGAGAGTGTGGCAGCCTTGTGTTGTGAGAGTGTGGTAGCCTTGTGCTGTGAGAGTGTGGCAGGCTTGTGCTGTGAGAGTGTGGTAGCCTTGTGCTGTGAGAGTGTGGTAGCCTTGTGCTGTGAGAGAGTGGTAGCCTTGTGCTGTGAGAGTGTGGTAGCCTTGTGCTGTGAGAGTGTGGTAGCCTTGTGCTGTGAGAGTGTGGTAGCCTTGTGCTGTGAGAGAGTGGCAGCCTTGTGTTGTGAGAGTGTGGCAGCCTTGTGCTGTGTGTGTGTGGCAGCCTTGTGTTGTGAGAGTGTGGGAGCCTTGTGCTGTGTGTGTGTGGCAGCCTTGTGTTGTGAGAGTGTGGCAGCCTTGTGTTGTGAGAGTGTGGCAGCCTTGTGTTGTGAGAGTGTGGGAGCCTTGTGTTGTGAGAGTGTGGCAGCCTTGTGTTGTGAGAGTGTGGCAGCCTTGTGCTGTGAGAGTGTGGCAGCCTTGTGTTGTGTGTGTGTGGCAGCCTTGTGCTGTGAGAGTGTGGTAGCCTTGTGCTGTGAGAGTGTGGTAGCCTTGTGCTGTGAGAGAGTGGCAGCCTTGTGTTGTGAGAGTGTGGCAGCCTTGTGCTGTGTGTGTGTGGCAGCCTTGTGTTGTGAGAGTGTGGGAGCCTTGTGCTGTGTGTGTGTGGCAGCCTTGTGTTGTGAGAGTGTGGGAGCCTTGTGTTGTGAGAGTGTGGCAGCCTTGTGTTGTGTGTGTGGCAGCCTTGTGTTGTGTGTGGTGGCAGCCTTGTGTTGTGAGAGTGTGGGAGCCTTGTGTTGTGAGAGTGTGGCAGCCTTGTGCTGTGTGTGTGGCAGCCTTCTGTTGTGAGAGTGTGGCAGCCTTGTGTTGTGTGTGTGGCAGCCTTGTGTTGTGTGTGTGTGGCAGCCTTGTGTTGTGTGTGTGTGGCAGCCATGTGTTGTGAGAGTGTGGCAGCCTTGTGTGTGTGTGTGTGTGGCAGCCTTGTGTTGTGAGAGTGTGGCAGCGTTGTATTGTGAGTGTGGCAGCCTTGTGTTGTGAGAGTGTTGCAGCCTTGTGTGTGTGTGTGTGGCAGCCTTGTGTTGTGAGAGTGTGGCAGAGTTGTATGGTGAGAGTGTGGCAGCCTTGTGTTGTGTGTGTGGCAGCCTTGTGTTGTGTGTGTGTGGCAGCCTTGTGTTGTGAGAGTGTGGCAGCCATGTGTTGTGAGAGTGTGGCAGCCTTGTGTTGTGTGTGTGTGGCAGCCTTGTGTTGTGAGTGTGGCAGCGTTGTATTGTGAGAGTGTGGCAGCCTTGTGTTGTGAGAGTGTGGCAGCCTTGTGTTGTGAGAGTGTGGCAGCCTTGTGTTGTGAGAGTGTGGCAGCCTTGTGTTGTGAGAGTGTGGCAGCCTTGTGTTGTGAGAGTGTGGCAGCCTTGTGTTGTGAGAGTGTGGCAGCCTTGTGTTGTGTGTGTGGCAGCCTTGTGTTGTGAGTGTGGCAGCCTTGTGTTGTGAGAGTGTGGCAGCCTTGTGTTGTGAGAGTGTGGCAGCCTTGTGTTGTGAGAGTGTGGCAGCCTTGTGTTGTGAGAGTGTGGCAGCCTCGTGTTGTGAGAGTGTGGAAGCCTTGTGTTGTGAGAGTGTGGCAGCCTTGTGTTGTGAGAGTGTGGCAGCCTCGTGTTGTGAGTGTGGCAGCCTTGTGTTGTGAGAGTGTGGCAGCCTTGTGTTGTGAGAGTGTGGCAGCCTTGTGTTGTGAGTGTGTGGCAGCCTTGTGTTGTGAGTGTGTGGCAGCCTTGTGTTTGTGAGTGTGTGGCAGCCTTGTGTTGTGAGTGTGTGGCAGCCTTGTGTTGTGAGTGTGTGGCAGCCTTGTGTTGTGAGTGTGTGGCAGCCTTGTGTTGTGAGAGTGTGGCAGCCTTGTGCTGTGTGTGTGGCAGCCTTGTGTTGTGTGTGTGTGTGTGTGTGTGTGGCAGCCTTGTGCTATGAGAGTGTGGCAGCCTTGTGTTGTGAGAGTGTACTCACCTATATGTGTCTGCAGGATCGAGCATTGACTCTTGAATCCCGAGTGTGCCAGCCTTGTGGTGTGTGTGGTGTGTGTGTGTGTGTGTGTGTGTGTGTGGTGTGTGTGTGTGTGTGTGTGTGTGTGTTTTATGTGTGTGGTTGTGTGTGTGTGTTGGCAGCCTTGTGCTGTGTGAGGCAGCCTTGTGGTTTAGGTGTTTGTCAGTCCCCATATTCCTAACAGTAACCCAGTACACCCAGTTTGTCAGTCCCAAACACTTTTATATTCTCCCTAAAAGCAGGAAATTCTGAAGTTAGTTGGAGACTCTCCAACCGTGCTCACTTTTCAGAGATGCTAGCCACGTAAAAGGCATTGAAACATGCTTGTGTTGAACACCGACATGTTATCATCCATATATATATATATATATATATATATATATATATATATATATATATATATATATATATATATAAACAGTAAAAAATGTAGTCGAATAAATATACATGGGCGCGAAGTCGTGTAAGAAACCAAAGAACGACATCGCAGATGAAAATATGGCACTTGCAGTAAAGAGAAGGATGTATGCATATGCATACCCAAGTATCTAGTACAGATTATGAAAATAATTAAACACAGAACAATTCATAAGATGTACAGTGACCAAAACACAACACCTGCAATATCAGGCTTTGTAGCTTGGTATAAGAATTGAACCACTTACTGGGTTAAAAGTGAACAATAGAAGTACAGAAGTACACTTTCACTGCAGCAGTCTTGGATATCTATGTGCAAAGGTCTTACAGGTTCCAGAGAAGAGAGTGAATGTTACCACTGTGGAGAAATGACAGACCACTGGATCATTACCTATCACAATGCCGTATTACAAACTAACTAAGATTCCCACTGAAGAAGTGCTAAGGAGGTTGCTAAGCACATTGGACATAATCTTACTGAAGCCAACATATGTCATCCATCGCTTAAGACAGACACGAATAACACTTAATGGGACAGCTACTCTATACACCTGAAGAGTCACCCCATGTACTTTGGTAGTCACCCTTATATATATATATATATATATATATATATATATATATATATATATATATATATATATATATATATATATATATATATAATATATATGTCGTACCTAGTAGCCAGAACGCACTTCTCAGCCTACTATGCAAGGCCTGATTTGTCTAATAAGCCAAGTTTTCCTGAATTAATATATTTTCTCTAATTTTTTTCTTATGAAATGATAAAGCTACCCATTTCATTATGTATGAGGTCAATTTTATTTTATTGTAGTTAAAATTAACGTAGTTATATGACCGAACCTAACCAACCCTACCTAACCTATCTTTATAGGTTAGGTTAGGTTTGGTAGGCGAAAAAGTTAGGTTAGGTTAGGTTAGATAGGTTAGGTAGTCGAAAAACAATTCATGAAAACTTGGCTTATTAGGCAAATCGGGCCTTGCATAGTAGGCTGAGAAGTGCATTCTGGCTAATAGGTACGACATTATATATATATATATATAATAATCACTTATACACCTGGATAGTCACCCAATACACTTCGGTAGTCATCCCCATACACCACCCCATACACCTTTAATATGGTCAACACAGATAGCTGTAACCTAACTTAACTTAACATAATTTAACCTAATCTTACCTAACTTTATCAAACATATTCTAATCTAATCTAACCAAATCTAAATTATACTAACCTAACCAAATGTAACCTTAATTCTGTGTAACTATCTGGAATCATCCATCAGGCACACACATGTTTCCCTGTTGACTACTTGTTTTGTTCTATATCGTAGACCTGCTTCACTGTTATGTACATAGGCATGTGGCCTGGGATAAGCGAATGTCTGCACAAAGAGATAATGTTAGCTGAATGTGTAATTCCTTTATAACAAAAGATCATTAGATTGTCAGATATTTCTACAAGTGTAAGAGTTAACATCAGGCCAGGCAGCACGCCTCAAAGTTTACAATCTTGCAAACTGGAACATCAGGCCAGGCACCAAGTCCCAAAGTTTTTAATCATGCAAACTGGAACATCAGGCCAGGCACCAAGTCCCAAAGTTTTTAATCATGCAAACTGGAACATCAGGCCAGGCACCAAGTCCCAAAGTTTTTAATCATGCAAACTGGAACATCAGACCAGGCACCAAGTCCCAAAGTTTTTAATCATGCAAACTGGAACATCAGACCAGGCACCAAGTCCCAAAGTTTTTAATCATGCAAACTGGAACATCAGACCAGGCACCAAGTCCCAAAGTTTTTAATCATGCAAACAGGAACATCAGGCCAGGCACCAAGTCCCAAAGTTTTTAATCATGCAAACTGGAACATCAGACCAGGCACCAAGTCCCAAAGTTTTTAATCATGCAAACTGGAACATCAGACCAGGCACCAAGTCCCAAAGTTTTTAATCATGCAAACAGGAACATCAGGCCAGGCACCAAGCATCACAGTTCATATAATCTTACAAGTTCTGCCCGAAACGCTATGCGTGCTTGTGGCTTTGGAAAGTGTAAGAACACCAATGTTATGAAGTCTTACAAGTCCAATGTACCTTCTGGTATATACATAATAATAAATAAATAAATAAATAAATAAATAAATAAATAAATAAATAAATAAATAAGTAAATAAATCTATATAAATAAAAATGACAATGTTCGTTTGTTCAAAATCGCTAATCTCCGAGAGTTCTCCACCGATTGCCTTGAAATTTTCACACAACGTTCCCTTCGCATCCGAGCGGGTTTTTATATACATACTATATAGATGTCACTATGTGACGGGAAAAACCATGTTTTTTTTTAAGCTGTGTTTTTCGGGTGTTTTTTCTGTGAGGGAAATCTTCGAAACCTCTTTACCGATTGCTTTGAAATTTTGACACAACATTGCATTCGAATAGGCGAGTGTTTTAATATACCTGCTTTATACATGCCTCACCTGTGACAGGAAAAAACATACTTTTTTGAAAAACAGTGCCATCTGTAGGACGTAAGAGCAACGCACGCTGTAATCTCTGAAAGTTCTTCACTGATTGCTTTGAAATTTTGACACAACGTTCCATTCGAATACGTGCATGTTTTTATATACCTACTATTTAGATGCTACACCTGTGACAGGTAAAAACATGCGTGTTTTTGGAAAACAGCACCATCTGTTGCACGTAAGAGCAACACACGATATACAAAATACGTTACGATTCCATTTCAATGTTTCTGATTGCATTGATAAATTGAATTTTCATAGATTTTGATTTATTTTCATTTTGATATAATTATTTTGTGTGACGTTGCATTGGAATTCAGCTGTGTAATTTACCATACCGTTCATTTCGTGGGTATAACTTATTTGTTTCTTTTTCATTTTTTTCGTTTTTTTTAACTGTTCTTCTTATTTTTTAGTGCAACTGGTGGTGAAATTGAGCTGTGTCGATTGATTTGCGTTTGAATTGAAATATTTCGTTAGTATTTTTTGTTTTTGTTTTGAAAACAAGAAAATGAACAACAAGTTTATTTCACACCTGCAAATGTACAAGAAACATCTATGAATCCACCGGCTACAACATTAACTGCTTTCTTCACGTTATGTCATAATGACGCGTTTGCGAAAACACTGCTGTATTGGGAAGTGCCGACGTGTTACACGTGGAATGCCAGTCGAAAATAATTTGAACGACGCAAACGAGGAGATCGAGTCGACGGACAACCTGACATATTCAACTAAACTACGATAGGCAGACTGTGCATCATGCTTCCCAATCAAGATGAATGCTTCTTTCTTCGCATGCTGTTGGTAAATGTGCCCGGTCCAACGTCTTTCCAGCCATTTTGATTTGTCAACGGCGTAACACATGCCATTTTCCGTAGTTCATGTCAAGTTCGGAATTTATTGGAGAACGACCGACACTGGGATGTATGCATTAATATGCGTCCAACACGTCACATCCAAATAAAATTCGTGCATTGTTTGCAATCATTTTGACCACCGACTTTCCTTCATCTCCAACAGAGTTATGGGAGAAATATAGATTGCACGTGCCTGAAGATATTATCCGCCAAATACGAAGGAAAATTCAAATATTGAACATTGATTTCACAGCAGAAATCAACAACGAAGCGTTGATAATGAGTGAAGATTTGTGCTTAGAAATCGTGAACAAAGTTCTAAATCAATTGGAAATGCCATCATCGAGTCGATCTGCTGCTGCTTCGTTCGATGTAGAATTGCATCGTGAACAAAATTACAACACGAGTGATCTGTTGCCGTAAGTGCAATCAAATATTCCTAAGCTAACACTTAAGCGAAAAGGCATTTACAATCAAATAATTCAAACTGTCAATAATGGGTTTGGAGAAATCTTCTTAGATGGGCCAGTAGGAACTGTCAATCCTTCCTAATTAGATTGATTCTAGCAGCATTTCGATTCCAAAATGGCATAACCTTAGCTCTTGCATCGTCCGGAATATCTGCGACATTGTTACCAGGTGGAAGAACTGCTACTTCGGCTTTGAAATTGCTACTGAACATGCAATGCATTGAAACTCCCATGTGCAACATTTCTAAAGGATCCGGCATGAGAAAAGTATTGCAGAAATGTAAACTTATTGTTTGGGATGAATGCACAATGGCCCACAAGAAATCGCTCGAGGCTCTTGGTCGATCATTGTAAGATTTGCGTGGAAACATCAGACCATTTGGGAATGCATTAATATTGCTTACAAGAGATTTCAGGCAAAAATTACCTGTAATTCCTCAATACAAGTCCGTCGACATTGTTGAGGAAGCAGATGAAGCGGTTAGTTATCCAACAGAATTTTTGAATTCACTCGATCTGCCAGGGATTCCATCAAACGAACGGCAATTGAAAATCTGCGAGCCAATTATCATATTGCGAAATATCAATTAGCTAAAGCTTTGCAATGCCACACGCCTTGCAGTCAAAAAATTAATCAGCAACGTTGCAGAAGCTACAATCTTGACAGGACCTTTCAAAGGTGAAAATGTCCTCATTCCTCGCATTCCTATGATTCCAACAGATATGCCATTTCAATTTAAGATATTGTAATTTCCAATTCGATTGGCGTTTGCAATCACCATCAATAAAGCTAAATCAATAAAGCTCAATCACCATCAATAAACCCAATCTTTAGAACTGTGCGCTTTATATCTAGACACGGATTGCTTCTCATAGGGACAAATATATTTTTCGTGTTCTAGAGTCGGGAAAGCAGACAATCTCTATATCTCCACAGACAATGGAACAACAAAAAATATTGTATACCCAAAAGCAGTGTGAAATTAAACATATTAGAAACGTGCAATGTCTCTTTTCTTTCTTTTCCATTTAACCAGAGTGAGCCACAGCAAAGCGTGGCGGGTACAGCTAGTAAATAAATAAATAAATAAAAAGGTAGGAACTTGAATATTAAATAAACAAGCTTTTAATCAAGTGTAAAGATGATCAAATTAAGTTGTTATGATATTTATTGTTACTTTGAGGCCTCTGGTAAGTCAGATGACATAACTCGAATGCTTGTCAGACTACACAGGAATCAGGTCATTTGCGTTAAATTTAAGTGATCAACAGACTGTGCAGAGCCATTTAAAAAACCTGAAATTGATCTTAGCTTGCGCCCCAGTGCTCGCTAGTCCAAGGTTCGACAGACCGTTTAAAATTCACGTCGATGCGTCTGATTCGGGTGCTGGTGCAGTGTTGTTGCAAACTGGGGATGATCAAGTGGACCATCCAGTGTACTATTACTCTGTGAAATTTCACAGTGTGCAACACAATTATTCAATGGTAGAAAAAGAAGCATTGGCGCTAGTGTTAGCCTGTAGAAAGTTTGAAGTATATTTTACAGCTAATATAATGGAAGTGTATACAGACCATAACCCACTAATCTTCATCCACCAGATGAAGGAGAAAAATAAACGCATCCTCAGGCGGACGTTGCACCTACAGGACTTCAATCTTTCCATTATCCACTTACCGGATCGGCTAAACATGATAGCCAATGGTTACCGGTTACCTGAGTAACATTCATCGAAGCCAGTGAAAGCCATACATCAACTGTCATGTTTTAGTTATTTTTTTAGGTTCTCCTGTGACATTAAATATTCCTTGTCAAATTTATTTATTTTCCTTTTTGTGTGTCTTTTCTTTCAGAATATTGGCCCATACTTTTAATTCTCTTTTATGGACTATATTTTCCTTTTTACCTTTGTATGCTCTTACAAAAAACATGACTACTATTCTAGTAGCCAGAGCTGTAAAACCCATGACCCCCCCCCCCACTAGAGTTCACACCCAGGGAAGCCTTCTCCGAGAGGTCAACCCAGATAACCTCTGGATCATCTTGTATGTTGATTAAGAGTTCCTGGGTTAGTCTTAGTTAGCTAGTTTCAAGTATGTAATATTTCATGATACTCTTGTCAAACATTGTAATGGAATTAGACCCCAGATTCTTATGTGTAAACATCCATGGATCTCCCCCTTTTAGCCAGGTCAGAGGTCAGTCACACACGTAATTAATAATTTCCCTCCTTGAAGAGGTGTATGGCGAATGTCAAACAAACTTAATGGAAAATTTCTTGAGAGTTTGTGCACGGGTGGCACGTCCTCTTGCATCTTCGGTGTAGGTGGCAACAGCAAATCTCCCCCCCTTTTTTGTGTATATATGGTCCTGTAGGAGATGTAGCCAGAGAGAGTGCCGGACACCAGGGTCCAGACTGGGTCTGTGAAGAACATCACACAGCCAGGGACAGAGTGAATCCACCAAATGGAGAGACAGAGGTCTAAAGGTAATGTGTGCGAGCTTTGATACGTTTCCATGTCTGAATTACTTTAACAATTGCCAGTAGTGCCAGTGTTAGAGTAGGGCATATAGTTAGTGAGTTTCATAATTTGTTCTAAATACACTCATGTTAAGCTTTCCGTCTGTGTCAATTGTTGGATCCTCTTAGCCTCTGGATATAGTTTGCTAACAACCGTCCCATAATTAATGACAAAGAAAAAAGGACTCTCCAAGTCAAGCAATGTTTCTTGCCTCATTGCTTGATATAGTTAATGGACAAGTCAGGTGGTAGCAGCGAAGTCAATCCTGTGTAGCATTTCCTTGGAAAGGTACCTTTGGTTCTGGTGTAACCATTAGTGGTACATCATATGTCAGCTCATATTACGTTAAATATAAATACAGTTTTCAATAACAAAGTGTTACCAAGTGCAACCTGTAGGAAGTGTTACTCAGTATATATATTAGTATTCCTCAGGCTGCACTCTACTCCCACTTACTCTCTCCTCCTGCTCCTTCCTACCCCTCCACAGTATCCGCCTTCCTCTTCCTTCCCATGCGCCCCTCGTTTTCTGTTGCCCCACAGACGGGTTTCCCCCCTCCCCGTCCACGTTTTTTTTAATCATTCCCACCTATCCACCCACCCATATCCCTCCTTCCCTTATTCCTTCCTCCCTTCCTCTGTTTTACTTCTTACCACCAAGTATAGTCTAGGATGCAATAATATTTAGTGCACAACTTTAGTAGGGTTACATTATTAGTGGATACTGTATGGTGTTACAAGTGTATGCATGGTGGTGTTATGGTGGTGTATTGTGGCGCTACAGTGGTGTATGGTGGTGTTACAAGCAAGAGTAACGCCAGTTCATGAAGGAGGTAATCCGGCAGTCATAAACAATTATAGACCAATATCAAACCTACCCATACTATCAAAAATATTTGAAAAAATTATCTACAAACAGCTCTACTCCTATCTCGTAAAATTCGACATTCTTAGCCCCTGTCAGTTTGGCTTCCGCTCCCAAAAGAGTACAAACGATGCAATTATTAGTCTCCTTGATATAATTTACTCAGCCCTTGACAAAAATGAGTTTCCGATTGGACGCTTCATTGACCCGAGAAAGGCCTTTGATGCTGTTAATCACAATTACCTCTTACGTACACTCCATCATTATGGAATCCGAGGCCATGCACTGGACTATATCGAATCCTATCTTAGTGATAGACACCAATGTGTAGCCATCAATAATATAACCTCTAACACTCTACCAATAACCGTTGGAGTGCCACAGGGCAGCGTCTTGGGACCTCTCCTATTTCTTATATACATCAATGATCTGCCTAATGTCTCTAACATTCTGAAACCTATTTTGTTTGCTGATGATACTACCCTCATCTACTCCAACCCCAACCCACATACACTAAATAATGTTGTTAATAATGAACTAAAAAAAACTCCACTTATTGATGTCAACCAACAAACTAACACTTAACATAGAAAAGACCTACTACATCTTATTTGGAAGCAAATCTACAAATGCAATTCAGCTTCAGATAGACAATGTAAACATTTGCAATAAAAATGATGGAAAGTTTCTTGGCCTATCCCTAGACAAGAGACTCAACTTCAGCACCCACATACAACACATAACTAAGAAAGTCTCTAAAACAGCTGGCATACTTTCCAAAATCAGATATTATGTACCTAACTTTGATCTCGTCTCTCTCTATATTATGCACTAATATATCCCTATCTTAATTATGGTATCTGTGCATGGGGTTCAACCACTGCAAACCACCTCAAGTCCATCATCACCCAGCAAAAATCTGCTATCAGAATAATAACAAATTCTGCTTTCAGACAACACTCAGCCCCCTTATTTAACTCCCTAAACATGCTAAACATAATCTCACTCCACAAATTCTCTTGTGTCAACTACATTTCCAAAACCCTGTTCTTAAATGCAAATCCTGCTCTGAAACTCTCCCTGGACAGATGTAATAGGACCCATTATCACCACACCAGAAATAAATATCTCTTTGATATTCCCAGAGTCAAACTTAATCTGTGTAAACACTATGCAAATAAAGGGACCCAGTCTATGGAACTCACTCCCTATTGAATTGAAAAGCTGTCCAACTTTTGCGTCATTCAAAAATAATACTAAAAAGTACCTAATTTCATCTTCGTAGTTTTTTATCTTTTCCTTTAAAATTGCACTGTATCTATTGCTACCCAATCTCCCAATCTTTATGTACCCAATCCGAACATCTTTACCATTATGATCATTGCTGTCTTCTTATATGTGCTATCAATCTGCTGTATGGCGTCTATTAATCTTGTTTAAATTACCAATCAAGCTGTCAATGTAATCAATCAGAGCTATAATATACCAATGTGCTTTAATATACTTACTAATCTCTCTCATCTCATTTTTTCTTGTAATGTATCTGCTATCATTTTATTAATTCAACTAGAATTTACCTACTTAAAATTATCTGTTAGATTAAGGACCTGCCCGAAACGCTGCGCGTACTAGTGGCTTTACAAGATTGTAAATACTATGCTATGTATTCTCACAAACCCAATGTACCTTCTTGTATATAAATAAATAAATAAATATAAATAAATAAAATAGAAGTGTTACAAGCCACATTTTTTTTCTGAAAGGGGGGGGGGTGTTACGACCCTGGGTTCTTATTTGGAAACGAGAGGTCAATTTGAATTCTTAAGTAATATTTATACATTAATTGATAGGATTGGATCATGTGAGGATATTGAATTAACAATGACATTCACATTCATGGTTCCTTAAATCTTGGGTATGCATTTGTTTCCGTCTCCCTCGCCAGACGTAAGACGAATCTTAGTTCTCAGAGCAGGCAGACTCTGTGCTTGTTGATTATTAAATATAATATAAAACTAATTGTTAGCTATTATTAAAACTGGTAAAGTAACAATGAAATGAGGGTCTGGGAAAACTTGTGATGATTGCTACCGTACAATCAGTTGAGTACCCATCCGGCAGCAGTCATAGAAGGCTTGAGAGAGGCCTGCATAGCTCTTCTCTGGCTGGCTGCAGTGGTGGTTACACATTCCCTGTGGGCTCTGTTCTCCTCCTCCTCCTCTCTTCTCTCTCTTTACCCTGTGTCCAAGTTAAGTATCTGTCTGTAGTATTACTATGCCATTAGCTAGATATTGAGTATATTTATTTATGTTCTCTGAGTCAGTGTTTTGGACTCCTAAGAGTTACTCAAGTGTGGCAACAGAGATCACATGCGCTAAAGTTTACAAGTGCTATTTTTAAGGTTTCCAAGTGTCCCTTCAGGAAAAGTAGTCTTTACCCTAGTTGAAGTTTGTAAGTCTTACACTCTGCTTACGTGGGTGCAAGGATTTAACGTAAAGTAGAGTGGTAAAGTAATTTATTGTATTTCGTATATGGGGGTTATTAGACGGTTTAATAAATAAGTTTAGAGTTTTAGGAGTATCTGTTCATCCTGTTGAGGTGGAGTAGATGATTAACCTTAGACAACAGCCTGTTACTTTAAAACAAGTATTCATTGCTGGGAATATTCTTCCCTGGGGGCCGGGCCTATCTAACTTCCACTATTTTAGAAACTCCTTGACTTTAGCTATTGGCCCTTCTCAGTACAACCACCTGCCCCCCACAACAAGACACAACAGTGCTGGCAATGTAGAATGTATAACTTTAATGATAATTGCTCTCCATAAGCGTTGGTATCACTTGTACTAGTTCCCCATAAACGTTAAATAGTTCCCCAAAGCGTTGATTTCACTCTCCTAGCTCCCCATAAGCGTTGATTTCACTCTCCTAGCTCCCAAAAGCGTTGATTTCACTCTCCTAGCTTCCAAAAGCGTTGATTTCACTCTCCTAGCTCCCCAAAAGCGTTGATTTCACTCTCCTAGCTCCCCAAAGCGTTGATTTCACTCTCCTAGCTCCCTATAAGCGTTGATTTCACTCTCCTAGCTCCCCATAAGCGTTGATTTCACTCTCCTAGCTCCCCATAAGCGTTGATTTCACTCTCCTAGCTCCCTATAAGCGTTGATTTCATCTGTACTAGTTCCCCTATAATAGTTGGTGTCACTTGTACCAGCTCTCCTTAAGCGTTGATTTCACTTATACTAGTTCAATATAAGCGTTGATTTAATTGTACTAGTTCCCCTTAAGCGCTGGTTTTACTGTACTAGCTCCACATAATCGTTGATTTCACTGTGCTATGCCCCCCATAAGCGTTGGTTTCATTGTACTTGGTTGGTTTGCACAGAATTAGTTTGACTCTGGGGATATCAAAGAAATATTTCTGGTGTGGTGCTCATGGGCTCTATTACATCTATCAAGGAAAAGTTTCAGATCAGCATTAACATTTGGGAACAAGGTTTCGTACATGTAATAAGCTCAAGAGAATGTGTGAAGTGAGTGTATGTTCAGCATGTTTAGGGATTTTAACTGAGGGGCTGTATGCCTGAAGACAGAGTTTGTTATAGTTCTGATAATAGATTTTTGCTGGATTCATTATAATTATCATCATCATTTACATGTGCTTGAGGTAGTTTGCAGTGGTTGAACCCCATACACAGACACCGTATGTAAGATAGGGATAGATAAGTGAGTAGTATACAGAAATAGAGACAGAGAGGTCGGGTCGAAACAAACAGCCTCGTATCACATCTAGTCTATATAAGAGACACTGGCTAAGGGCTAGGCTCACCCAACATTGCAAGGTGACATATGAACGGTTGAAGACCAACATGGCGTGTTAAGTTTGCCTACTTTGCTCATACTGACAGGTGGGGCGTCTTCCATGGCGATCCTCATGAAATCATTGGTGATGAAAGGTGGCTAGCAGTTCCTAAATATTCATCATTATAACCCACTTTGGAATATTTATATGCTAGAGCAAGGACTGTCGTGGGCGTATCAGGGTTTACCCCATACAAACCTTTTGGTTGTTTAAGATTAGCTACCTGAAACAAAAAGTTCCTAGTAGCACGGGCTATGGTGAGCCCCAACCTGGTCTCCGGATCAATACTTCAGAAGCAGAGACTGAGGACAAGTTGTAAATTATTGATAGCAGAATTGTCAAGTGCAGGGAGATAAGCTCAAGTAAGTAATTATCTAAAGAAGTCGGCGGGAAGACTATGGAGCAAGACAATCCTTAACCTCCCAGCACTGCACAGAAATGTAACATATGTTAACATTGTAAATGTATATTATTTATGTCCTTCACCGCTGAACGACATTTTAAAAATATTTGTATGTAGTATAAAAATAGTTAAAGTAATAGTAATCATAGGAGAGACAGCTGATAATATTATAATATATGGACATCAACAACAGTCTATATGCTATTACTGGACTAATAATGTATAAATTATAAATTGTTAAATAAAATAAACTTTAATATAAGTTATAAAATTGTTAAATTAATATTATAGCTTATTATGCAAATATTTCCCGTACTAAGGAGTAAAATTTATATTTTACATATAAAATTAAATAGTTTATCAACCTATACAGACTATTGTAACCGTTTTCTATAGATAATTAGACGCTGTTGGAGGGGTAACGTATGATTAACAATTGTTGGGGACAACGCGTTTCTTAAGTTTATAATAATTCATATTCACGATAACAATGCACGAACTAATGTTAATCAAGATCATCCTCGGTCAGCTACTGGCCTTCTCCAAGATAAAATTTACAACAGTTGTCAAATTCCTGGGTATATATTCACTTCAAGGTGACCATAGGCGTCTGGTGAATGTAAACGGGTTCAACCAGTTTTATCACCCCAAGGGATCAAATCCAGGATCGCCGATTACCAGCTGGAAACGTTGACTACTTTACTACAGGATCCTAAATTGAAGGTTACCTAGGCCAATTCATTTTCCTTCCCAGAAAGCATCACACAACGCTTGCCTAACAGCATCACTAACTGTTGTTAGGGATGTTGTTGTTATAGATTCAGCTACTCGGAACAAGTTCCAAGTAGCACGGGCTATGGTGAGCCCGTAACTTACCTGGCACAGGAGCTGGGCAAGAAGCACGGGATATGGTTAGCCTCGTGGACAGGAGATGTCTCCCGTTGTTAGGGATGCTGTAAGAATCATATGGGAAGGAATCAGTTACCATCTCACAGCGAACAATCTTGTAAACAAATTTTAACAAACCCAGGTATACAAAATAACTCAAAAGTAGAACAATGAAGTACCTAATTACATCATACTATCCCACCTTGTGTTACTAACTCACCAAGTATTTTACTATCTAGAAATGCAGCTACATTATTAGCATTTTATTTATCACCAAGTTACATTGATTTATCACCAATTTACATTGAACATAAGAACAAAGGCAACTGCAGAAGGCCTATTGGCCCATACGAGGCAGCTCCTATTTATAACCACCCATCCCACTCATATACATGTCCAACCCATGCTTGAAACAATCGAGGGACCCCACCTCCACAATGTTACGCGGCAATTGGTTCCACAAATCAACAACCCTGTTACTGAACCAGTATTTACCCAAGTCTTTCCTAAATCTAAACTTATCCAATTTATACCCATTGTTTCGCGTTCTGTCCTGTGTTGATACTTTCAAAACCCTATTAATATCCCTTTTGTTATGTCCATTCATCCACTTGTAAACCTCTATCATGTCACCCCTAACTCTTCGCCTTTCCAGTGAATGCAAATTAAGCTTTGTTAATCTTTCTTCATATGAAAGATTTCTAATTTGGGGAATTAACTTAGTCATCCTACGCTGGACACGTTCAAGTGAATTTATATCCATTCTATAATATGGCGACCAAAACTGAACTGCATAATCTAAATGGGGCCTAACCAGAGCAAGATATAGCTTGAGAACCACACCAGGTGTCTTGTTACTTACGCTGCGATTAATAAATCCGAGTGTCCTATTTGCCTTATTACGAACATTTATGCATTGATCCTTTTNCTTGTGCTGTGAGAGTGTGGCAGCCTTGTGTTGTGAGAGTGTAGCAGCCTTGCTGTGTGTGTGTGTGTGGCAGCTTTTGTGTTGTGTGTGTGTGTGGTTGTGTGGCAGCCTTGTGTTGGAGAGTGTGGCAGCCTTGTGTTGTGAGAGTGTGGCAGCCTTGTGTTGTGAGAGTGTGGTAGCTTGTGCTGTGTGTGGCAGCTTGTGTTGTGAGAGTGTGGCAGCCTTGTGTTGTGAGAGTGTGGCAGCCTTGCGTTGTGAGAGTGTGGCAGCCTGTGTTTTGTGAGAGTGTGGCAGCCTTGTGTTGTGAGAGTGTGGCAGCCTTGTGTTGTGAGAGTGTGGCAGCCTTGTGTTGTGAGAGTGTGGCAGCCTTGCGTTGTGAGAGTGTGGCAGCCTCGTGTTGTGAGAGTGTGGCAGCCTCGTGTTGTGAGAGTGTGGAAGCCTTGTGTTGTGAGAGTGTGGCAGCCTTGTGTTGTGAGAGTGTGGCAGCCTTGTGTTGTGTGTGTGTGGCAGCCTTGTGTTGTGAGAGTGTGGCAGCGTTGTATTGTGAGAGTGTGGCAGCCTTGTGTTGTGAGAGTGTGGCAGCCTTGTGTTGTGAGAGTGTGGCAGCCTTGTGTTGTGAGAGTGTGGCAGCCTTGTGTTGTGAGAGTGTGGCAGCCTTGTGCTGAGAGAGTGGCAGCCTTGTGCTGTGAGAGAGTGGCAGCCTTGTGTTGTGAGAGTGTAGCAGCCTTGTGCTGTGTGTGTGTGGCAGCTTTGTGTTGTGTGTGTGTGTGTGTGTGTGGCAGCCTTGTGTTGTGAGAGTGTGGCAGCCTTGTGTTGTGAGAGTGTGGCAGCCTTGTGTTGTGAGAGTGTGGCAGCCTTGTGTTGTGAGAGTGTGGTAGCCTTGTGCTGTGTGTGGCAGCCTTGTGTTGTGAGAGTGTGGCAGCCTTGTGTTGTGAGAGTGTGGCAGCCTTGCGTTGTGAGAGTGTGGCAGCCTTGTGTTGTGAGAGTGTGGCAGCCTTGTGTTGTGAGAGTGTGGCAGCCTTGTGTTGTGAGAGTGTGGCAGCCTTGCGTTGTGAGAGTGTGGCAGCCTCGTGTTGTGAGAGTGTGGCAGCCTCGTGTTGTGAGAGTGTGGAAGCCTTGTGTTGTGAGAGTGTGGCAGCCTTGTTGTGAGAGTGTGGCAGCCTTGTGTTGTGTGTGTGTGGCAGCGTTGTGTTGTGAGAGTGTGGCAGCGTTGTATTGTGAGAGTGTGGCAGCCTTTGCTGTGAGAGTGTGGCAGCCTTGTGTTGTGAGAGTGTGGCAGCCTTGTGTTGTGAGAGTGTGGCAGCCTTGTGTTGTGAGAGTGTGGCAGCCTCGTGTTGTGAGAGTGTGGCAGCCTCGTGTTGTGAGAGTGTGGCAGCCTCGTGTTGTGAGAGTGTGGCAGCCTCGTGTTGTGAGAGTGTGGCAGCCTCGTGTTGTGAGAGTGTGGCAGCCTTGTGTTGTGAGAGTGTGGCAGCCTTGTGTTGTGAGAGTGTGGCAGCCTTGTGTTGTGAGAGTGTGGCAGCCTTGTGTTGTGAGAGTGTGGCAGCCTTGTGTTGTGAGAGTGTGGCAGCCTTGTGTTGTGAGAGTGTGGCAGCCTCGTGTTGTGAGAGTGTGGCAGCCTCGTGTTGTGAGAGTGTGGCAGCCTTGTGTTGTGAGTGTGTGGCAGCCTTGTGTTGTGAGTGTGTGGCAGCCTTGTGTTGTGAGAGTGTGGCAGCCTTGTGTTATGAGTGTGTGGCAGTCTTGTGTTGTGAGAGTGTGGCAGCCTTGTGTTGTGTGTGGCAGCCTTGTGTTGTGAGAGTGTGGCAGCCTTGTGTTGTGTGTGGCAGCCTTGTGTTGTGTGTGGCAGCCTTGTGTTGTGAGAGTGTGGCAGCCTTGTGGTGTGAGAGTGTGGCACCCTTGTGTTGTGAGAGTGTGGCAGCCTTGTGTTGTGAGTGTGTGGCAGCCTTGTGTTGTGAGTGTGTGGCAGCCTTGTGTTGTGAGTGTGTGGCAGCCTTGTGTTGTTAGTGTGTGGCAGCCGTGTGTTGTGAGTGTGTGGCAGCCTTGTGTTGTAAGTGTGTGGCAGCCTTGTGTTGTGTGTGTGTGGCAGCCTTGTGTTGTGAGTGTGTGGCAGCCTTGTGTTGTGAGTGTGTGCAGCCTTGTGTTGTGTGTGTGTGGCAGCCTTGTGTTGTGAGTGTGTGGCAGCCTTGTGCTGTGTGTATGCAGCCTTCTGCTGTGTGTATGGCAGCCTTCTGCTGTGTGTGTGGCAGCCTTGTGCTGTGTTGTGTGTGTGTGTGTGTGTGTGTGTGGCAGCCTTGTGCTGTGTGTGTGGCAGCATTGTGCTGTGAGAGTGTGGCAGCCTTGTGTTGTGAGAGTGTGGCAGCCTTGTGTTGTGAGAGTGTGGCAGCCTTGTGTTGTGGTGTGGCAGCCTGTGTTGTGAGAGTGTGGCAGCCTTGTGTTGTGAGGGTGTGGCAGCCTCGTGTTGTGAGAGTGTGACAGCCTCGTGTTGTGAGAGTGTGGCAGCTTTGTGTTGTGAGAGTGTGGCAGCCTTGTGTTGTGAGAGTGTGGCAGCCTTGTGTTGTGAGAGTGTGGCAGCCTTGTGTTGTGAGAGTGTGGCTGCCTCGTGTTGTGAGAGTGTGGCAGCCTTGTGTTGTGAGAGTGTGGCAGCCTTGTGTTGTGAGAGTGTGGCAGCCTCGTGTTGTGAGAGTGTGGCAGCCTTGTGTTGTGAGAGTGTGGCAGCCTTGTGTTGTGAGAGTGTGGCAACCTTGTGTTGTGAGAATGTGGCAGCCTTGTGTTGTGAGAGTGTGGCAGCCTTGTGTTGTGAGAGTGTGGCAGCCTTGTGTTGTGAGAGTGTGGCAGCCTTGTGTTGTGAGAGTGTGGCAGCCTTGTGTTGTGAGAGTGTGGCAGCCTTGTGTTGTGAGAGTGTGGCAGCCTTGTGTTGTGAGAGTGTGGCAGCCTTGTGTTGTGAGAGTGTGGCAGCCTTGTGTTGTGAGAGTGTGGCAGCCTTGTGTTGTTAGAGTGTGGCAGCCTTGTGTTGTGAGAGTGTGGCAGCCTCGTGTTGTAAGAGTGTGGCAGCCTTGTGTTGTGAGAGTGTGGCAGCCTCGTTTGGAGAGTGTGGCAGCCTCGTGTTGTGAGAGTGTGGCAGCCTTGTGTTGTGAGTGTGTGGCAGCCTCGTGTTGTGAGAGTGTGGCAGCCTTGTGTTGTGAGAGTGTGGCAGCCTTGTGTTGTGTGTGTGTGGCAGCCTTGTGCTGTGAAAGTGTGGCAGCC
>WNGS01066681.1:1252652-1275471 GCA_020271785.1 Procambarus virginalis | reverse complement strand
CCAGCGACGAGTCTCCGCCGAAAAGATTGTAACGTACGTTTATGTTACGTTGTTGGGTTGATTAGATACACAGTGATTAGTGAGTTTCATATTTATTTAGTAGTCCTGGATACAGCAGTGTCGTAGACGTGAGACGAAGCCTGGAGCAGAGCAGAGAGCTGAGTGAGGCCGGAGCCGTGAAGCTCTATGCGGGAGAGCGTGGAGGCTCGATTGGGAGTTGCGAGTGTGTGAACTCGGGGAGCGAGAGCGTTGTAGCTGGATGCGGTCGTAGTCTGCTGTCTGCTCTGTGTCGAAGCTGCAGCGTCTTGGTCGACTAGAACTGCCCAACCGAGTACTACATTCTTGACTGGAGATTGTACTGGTTTGCTGTTCTCACATCGCTGGGTTATATGGTGATTACACCTCAGCTCCCTCCAACAAGGTGAGAAGAGTATTACCTGTAATTGGGGAAAGGATTGTAGCTTGTGTGATTAGTAATGCATTAAGATAGATAATGGAGCGAGTATAAGGATTACTCGCTACAAGATTTACTGTCCCGAGTGCTTATCGGCAACTAACAATGAAAATTTACAATCCTCCCAGGCGCAGGTGTTACCATGCCAACGGTGAAATCATGCTGCAAGAAACTGTTGGAATGATGAGTGGTGTGGCCACTGTGCCAGAAAGCATGCAACATCTGTGTGTGATGTTAAAAAGAAAAATCGTGAAACACTGAAACTGAAGTGTGCCAACTGTCACATGGAGGGAGTTCCCGCCTGGCATGGGGACTGTGCCTCACTCCCGGCGAGACGGGCTGCCCGGGGTACACCAGCTGGGGGCGCCAGTAACCACCCTGGCTCATCTGCGGTGCCACCACCAGTCACTCGACCAGCCACACTTGCCTACCTTACCCAACCACTCCAATGCCACAACAGATAGCTCGAGTGACACAGTTGCAGTCTCTACCAATACATGTTGGTCGGGGGGTCCGGATCAGGCACAGACAATTGCTGAGCTGTTGAATACAGTAGACAAACAAAGCAAAATTGTGGAAATACTGAGCATGCAAATAACTGAACAAAACAAGGAAATCATGCACCAAAAGATGACGATAACCACTCTTCAGGAAACTGTGAGAGTATTAAATGAGTATGGGACACACCACCCTGGGGTACCATCGTGTGGTCCCAGGCGGCCAGCATCCCGGTGGGGACCCCAGCTGGGGGTGTCCCAGCCCTCACGCCAGCTGGGCCCACCCACCACGTACGGCTCCACACACCCCAGCCTCATCAACGTGGTGCGCTATGAACAGTTAGTTAGTTAGTTTAGTTCATTTATTATGCACCCCATACCCATCCCGTGGGCGGTAGTGGAAAGAGTTACAGAGGCACATAATGGGCTCAGGGACTGAACCCCACAATTCATTTAGCTAAGCAAGACCTCCGTCACGCTATGAACAGAGGTCCACTATTCCACGTGGAAACGCAAAGTGTTGTCGATGAGCATTACGAAGCAACTGTTCATGATCATGAACAAAATGACAGTGAGAGTAAGAATGTTACTGAAGATGAAGGAGATCATGATGTGAATACATGTTGATAAACTCTGCTTGAAGGAAATAGTA
This sequence comes from Procambarus virginalis, assembly GCA_020271785.1. Taxonomy (NCBI): domain Eukaryota; kingdom Metazoa; phylum Arthropoda; class Malacostraca; order Decapoda; family Cambaridae; genus Procambarus; species Procambarus virginalis. Next base: position 1,273,868 of record WNGS01066681.1, on the reverse strand, counting down.
GTGGAAATGATGAAAGCGATTATGATAACGATCAAATTGAAACCAGTGATGCCTTTAGTGATAACGAAGAAGTGGAACTGAACGTGGATGACCGCCTCGGGCCGCACGCGACACATCCCAGATGGTTCCGCTGGAAAAATATTAAAAAACTGGTGACAGGTGATGTGCTGCCCGAAGAGAAAAAAAGACACTGTAATAATGTACTACAAAAAGTATCGAGATATACTTGTTCTTGTGAAACCGCAGACTGATAAACTAAAAACAATGAACAATGGCGCCCTCTCAAACTCATAAAAACAAGTAGTGTCATCAAGATACTCAGTTGGAATATTGCCTCTCTTAGAAAACGGTATTCTGACCTCTATCATAAGGTTATGACTGAAGACATAGATATTGTCTGTCTCCAAGAAACTCTAACTCCCGCAGGTAAAACCCCACAGAATCTGCCTGGTTATCAGCGTATTAATTCCTGATAAAAAAATATGTCTCATGTATGTTAAAAAATCCCTGCCACATGAGCCACTTTCCGCTCAACAACGAGAGGGGTTTCAATATCATGGTATCCGGTTACACGTTGGTAACTCTACACTTAATGTTTTGAATGCCTATGCACCTACTGGCCTCCTCCAGTATACTGACCAACCTAATTTTGCACATATTGACCCTACAATATTAATTAGGGATTTAAATGCTAAACACAAACAACTCACAAACTCCAACGGGAGAAGATTGTTGGCACTTCTCGATGCATATGATGATGTTCAAATTATCAGTAAGAATCAACCAACGCAAATATATGTTAGAGTTCTAGATAGGTGCATTGGCTTTAACCTTTCATACACAACTCATGAGACTGATATTATGGATGACTTAAAGACTGATCATTTAGCCATAACAGATAACATACACATGGCTAATGTTGACCTACCTGGCACTAAGCTGAGTAGACGCAGGCTAACAGTAAGGAAAGAGCAAGAAAAATTCTTTGTAGACAGCATAGAACATTGGTATAACAATTATGAGCCTGAGAATGTACAACAGTTTTATGATGACCTCGTGAATGAAACCTATGAGGCCATCAAAAATAGTGAGTCACACCAAACAAAAAGACGTACCGGTAAACAAGTCAGACTCAACCAGTACTATGATGATGCTAAACTGTAGGAGCTTAAATCAAATGCTAGACAGGCGGGTAAAGCATATAAGAACCTTAGAACTCCTTAAATGTTAAAACTGTTTCAGGCCGCGCTTGTAGCGGCAAGGGAGAGAATGACTGAATTGAGACAAAATGAATGGGAGGGTTTTGTTAGTGGACTTAACCTGCATACTCCCCTGGGCAAAGCCTGGAAAGGCATAAACAAAATTATTGGTAAAAATAATAGACAAGTTTCACACCCAAACCCGCAACAGAAAGTCAATCAGTTAATTACAAAATGGGCTCAGGTTTCCAGTTTTGGAATGTTACCAACTAGCACCAAGGAGAAATTGCAGGCGAGGTCCACAGACCAGAAATGGTCTCATAAATTTCATGTTGAGCAAGCAACATGACGAACGTGATGTTTCATATACAGATTATGAATTGGATGCAGGGGCAGTAGCACTGCTCCTGGTGAGGACGGTATCACCTATGATATTCTAAGACTCCTACATCGTGTACCCAGTAACTCATTATTAGAATTGTTTAATGCGAGTTATGTCACTGGGCAGTTGCCTGTATCATGGACCACCAGTCTTATGGTACCTGTACCAAAGCCTGGTCAACCTGATGCTTTCCGTGCCATCTCACTGACCAGTTGCATGTGCAAAACCTTTGAGAGAATTGTGCTTAATAGATTATTGTATAGAGTTAAAGAGCACATGTCACCTGATATCAATGGTTTAACACATGGTAAAAGTGTACACAACTGTATCACAACCTTTCTTACTGTTCATGGAGATAAAAGGTACAAATACACAATATTTCTTGATTTAAAAAATGCCTTTGATACTGCTAATATGGAAGTGATTATGTATGAATTAGCGAGAATGGATATAGGTGGACAATTATTACAATGGATACGGGGCTATCTTACCAACCGGAAGTCCTCTGCACTGTTCCAAGCCTACATGAGTGAAACTAAATTAAAACAACTAGGCACCCCACAAGGAGTACTCAGTCCTACTTTGTTTAATGTTCTAATTAATGCCTTACTAAAATCAATCCCAACTAGTCCGGCAATATATCACTATCAGCTCTGCAGATGACATCCTTGTACATACTAAAACCCACCGCGAAATGCAATCTTAAATTGTATACATACAGCTTGTGAGAGCCTTGGTCTTGTAATCAATGCTGCTAAAACTAAGGTATTTAACAGACAAATTGGCAACAGCAAAAGTGGACCACGAAAACTTAAGATAGATAACATACCAATAGACTATGTCTCTTCTTTCAAATACCTTGGTGTCTCTGTCCCTTGTACCTCAACTGCAGTCAATAAGTTACATCAACAATGTAGAGACAGACTCAAGGCTCTCAGAACTGTAGTGTCAGTTGCTACGATATATGGTGTTTATATTAGAATAGCAAAAATGATGTATTTAGTATACATAAGGTCTCTGATAGACTATCATACACCAGCTTTAGTCCTGCAAAATGGCAAAAGTATTGATAGACTGGAAAAAATGCAAAATGAAGCACTCAGAATTATACTTGGCTGTCCTATAACTACCAAAGTTCTCAACATGCGGAAAGAATTAAATATACTTAGCATTCGCGATAGAATATTTGAAATTAATCTTATGATGGGACTAAAGCTTCTGCGTGATAACAAAAACAACATTGTGTCAGTTGAACTGTTAGAACACATACGAAATGGAACTAGCGAGTCTAAATGGATTCAAAGAACAGCCACTCATATTGAAATGATGGGACTGCACGATGTATATACAGATGAAAGAGTACAGCACTTCCTTCCACCCTGGCAGATAGTACCTTTTGACATCCTGACCCCTGCATACCCCACCAAGAAACTAATCACAAACAACCCTCATGCTCAGCTTTCTGCCAAATTAAGCACCATAGAACACATTTGCAATATACAACCTGAAAACAACATAGCACAGACCATATACACTGAAGGATCACTCAATACAGCAACAGGGAGGGCAGGAAGTGCTGCTATTGCTCATCATCCCGATGGCAGCACAATTCAAAGGAATATCCGAATTAGTAACTGGGAATCCACAATGCAAGCAGAGTTGGAAGCATTACTGGTAGCACTCGAAATTATTGACAACACTGAAGTAGACAGCTTAATTATTTCTGACTCCCTTTTCTCACTACGAGCAATAAACAGTTTGCAATCAAGTAATAACGTGCTTGTCTTGGAAGCTAGACGTAGATATATAAGAATACTTAACAAGAGGGTAAATACAAAAATGTTTTGAATTCCTTCTCACATTGGCATGCAGGAACATGACAAAGTTGACGCCCTTGCTAAGGCTGCAGTAAATAAAAACAGTATTGAATGGAATCTTGAGTTATCAAATAGGTCCCTTAAAAGTGTCTTAGACGAGAACTCCTGGATGAATTCAAAGAAAGTAGAACAGTGCAAACTGGAACTAGCAGGTCCATTGTTCATCACAATGAAATGTGTGAAGTAAAACATGTGTATGGTGCAAGTAACAAAGTCAGTAGACTAACAGATGTTGTCACAGCTCGTATAAGACTTGGCTATAGAAGTATCTATGGCAGTTTGGCTTGTATAGGGATCTAGATGAAGTAAAGTGTAAAGTGTGTGGACAAAGACAGGGACACACACTCGAACACTATATCTTGGATTGTAATAAAATTGAGCCATTTAGAGATAAATCTAAGCTCACGCTATATGACATGGCAACCTATCTTATTACCAAGGAAAAAATGCCTGAAATCCTTGCACTGTATCCATATTTCACTTCCAGTCACGATATATGACATTAAGATACAAGTAGTGTATTGTGAGGACTAATAATAAACAGAAGCTCCCCTATGACTGTAATATCTCCATTTGTCAAACTATTATGTATTAGCGATAAGACCTATCATTAATGTATAATGACTTTCTGTAAATATATAGCTCTTGAAATAGCACTTTCTCTGTAACTAGCTGACATTGTAACTATAAGGTGTGAAGGCTATATGAAATTGTTTATGTAATAATCTAAGATGAGGTCTGATAAAGACCTTTTGTGCCCTCTGTAATGCTTTTGCGCTACCGCTCACAGGATGAGTATGGGGTGCACAATATACTAGCCGCCTCCGGCGGCAACAATAAGTTGGAAACGTAGACTCCTGTACTACAGGACCCTAATTTGAAGGTTACCTAGGCCATTCACTTTCCTTCCCAGAAAGCATCACACAACATTTGCCTACCAGCATCCCTAACTAATAATTATAATAATAATAATATTTTATTTAGGAAAAGTACATACATAGATGCAGAGTTACAAACATTCTGATTGATTTATAGATACAGTTAGTACACACAATACCTAAAGCCACTAGCACGCATAGCGTTTCTGGCAACTGTTGTTAACAGTATCCCAAACTGTTGATAGGGATGCTGTGAGAATCGTATGGGAAGGAATCAGTTACAATCTCACAGCGAACAATCTTGCAAATAAATTTTAACAAGCTCAGGTATACACAATAATTCAAAAGATTATCAATAGAAACACCCTCGGTCAGTAGCTGACCGAGGGTGATCTTGATTAACCTTAGTCCGTGTATTGTTATCGTGAATGAGAATTATTATAAGCTTAAGAAACTCGTTGCCCCCGATAATTGGAAATCATACGTCACCCCTCCAGCAAAATCTGATTATCTATAGAAACGGTTACAATATTCTGTATACGTTGCTAAACTATTTAATTTTATATATAAAATATAAATTTTACTCTTAAGTACGGAAAATAGTTGTATAATATGCAAAACATCAATTCAAACAATTTTCAAATTTATATGGAAATTTATTTTACTTAAAATTTTATAATCTATACATTATTAGTTCAGTAATTGCATATAGTCTGTTATTGATGTCCATATATTATAAAAATATTAGCTGTCTCTTCTGTTATTCGTATTTATTTAATATTGCTATTATTACACTATATACACATATTTTTAAAATGTCCTTCAGCGACGAAGGACATAACTTAAATGCATGAAAGTAATCGTATGTTACTTTTCCGTGCAGCACTGAGAAGTCAAGGATTGTCTTCCTACACAGTCTTTCCGTTACTTCTTTTGATAATTACTTACTTGAGCTTGTCTCCCTCCACTTGACAATTCTGCTATCAATAATTTACAACTTGTCCTCAGTCTCTGTGTTATTGAAGTATTGACCCGTTAGTTTAGTTCATTATTATGCACCCCATACCCATCTTGTGGGCGGTAGTGGAAAGGGTTACAGAGGCACATAATGGGCTCAGGGACTGAACCCCACAATTCATTTAGCTAAGCAAGTTACAATCTTGATGAGCTAGTTACAAAATTCAATATAAGTCGTCACATCAACAATGGGTTCGAGATCGACCTCAAATAAAGGTTCTAAATTAAGCAACTGACATATGTGGAGAGCTAGTGTCACAATTTATATGTTTGTCCTGCACACCGCCCCCCATCCAGCGGGCAGCGGTGGATAGGTTTACAATCACTTAGTTACTACCTGCAGTTAGCAAACTGGGGATATTTGGCTAAAATTTCTGGTAGCAGATCATTTTGAATGAAATATTTACACATCGCTGGAACATTGGTTATAGAATTGTCTCTAAATTCAGTGTTGACCCGGAAACCAAAAGGTTTGCATGGGGCAAACCCTGACCCGCCCATGACAGTCCTTGCTCTAGGAGGGAGCCGGCGGCTGACCGGACAGAAAACTGAACGCGTGATCCTGTGGTCCCGGGTTCGATCCCGGGCGCCGGAGAGAAACAATGGGCAGAGTTTCTTTCACCCTGATGCCCCTCTTACCTAGCAGTAAATATGTACCTGGGAGTTAGTCAGCTGTCACGGGCTGCTTCCTGGGGGTGGAGGCCTGGTCGAAGACCTGGCCGCGGGGACACCAATGCCCCGAAATCATCTCAAGATAACCTCAAGATAGCATGCAAATATTCAAGGTGGGTTATAATGATGAACATTTAGGGACTGCTAGCCACCTTTCATCACCAATGATTTCATGAGGATCGCATTATTACATAAACAATTTCATCTATCCTTCACTCACTTGTAAATATGCTATGAAGGAAAAATCTATCCTTCACACCTTATAGTTACAATGTCAGCTAGTTACAGAGAAAGTGCTATTACAAGAGCTACATATTTGAAGTAAGTCATCATACATTAATGGTAGGTCTTATCGCTAATACATAATAGTTTGACTAATGGGGACATTACAGAGTCATAGGGGAGCTTCTGTTATTATTAGTCCTCACAATACACTACTTGTTTCCGAATCTCATATGTCGTTCATCTACTGGAAGCGAAATGTGGATACAGTGCAAGGATTTCAGGTAATTTATCCATGGTAATAAGATAGGTTGCCATATCATACAGAGTGAGCTTAGATTTATCTCTAAATGGCTCAATTTTACTACATTCAAGATATAGTGTTCGAGTGTGTGTCCCTGTCTTTGTCCACACACTTTACACTTTACTTCATCTAGATCCCTATACAAGCCGAACTGCCAGAGATACTTGTAGCCAAGTCTTATACGAGCTGTGACAACATCTGTTAGTCTACTGACTTTGTTACTTGCCCCATACACATGTTTACTTCACACATTTCATTGTGATGAACAATGGACCTGCTAGTTCCAGTTTGCACAGTTCTACTTTCTTCAAATTCATCCAGGAGTTCTCGTCTAATGACATTTTTAAGGGACCTATTTGATAACTCAAGATTCCGATCAATACTGTCTTAATTTACTGCAGCCTTAGCAAGGGCGTCAACTTTGTCATTTTCCTGCATGCCAATGTGAGAAGGAATCCACAACATTTTTATGTTTACCCCTTAGCTAAGTATTCTATATATCTACGTCTAGCTTCCAAGACAAGCACGTTATTACTTGATTGCAAACTGTTTATTGTTCGTATTGAGCAAAGAGAGTCAGAAATAATTTCGCTGTCTACTTCAGTGTTGTCAATAATTTCGAGTGCTACCAGTATCGCTACCAACTCGGCTTGCATTGTGGACGCCCAGTTTCTAATTCGGATATTTCTTTGAATTGTGCTGCCATCGGGCTGATGAGCAATAACAGCACTTCCTGCCCTCCCTGTAGTTGTATTGAGTGATCCGTCAGTGTATATGGTCTGTCCAGGTTGTTTTCTGCTTGTATACTGTGAATGTGTTCTATGGTGCTTAATTTAGCAGCAAGCTAAATTAAGTTAATTTAGCATGAGGGTTGTTTGTGATTAGTTTCTTGGTGGGGTATGCAGGGGTCAGGATGTCAAAAGGTACTATCTGCCAGGATGGAAGGAAGTGCTGTACTCTTTTGTTACGACCCTGGGTTCATCAGTGGAAATCAGGGGTCAAATTGAGCTAAATAAACTACTTTATACTATTTGATGCGCTTGTCGACGTGTGTCTGTTCGTATCTTCCTTGCCAGACGTAAGACGATTCTTGTTTCTCACAGAGCATTTAAAGACTGAACTTGTGGTTGATTATTAATTAATAAAATAGGCATCAACTATGCTTACAAATGATTAGAAAGTATTAGTAAAGTAGATCTGAGTAAACTTGGATATAGGGCTGCTGTACGATTAGCTGAGTAGTCGGCCGGCAGCGAATGAGCTGGAGAAAGCTGAGCATCAGGCTGGCTTCCTTCTCTGGCTGGCGTCGTGGTGTAAACACAACCCTCTCCCCTTCCTTCTGCTTCTCTCCCTTACCTTATTCTGTGTCTAGTTTACCAAGATAAGTACTGTGCTGTAGTCTCGTTTTCTGGCATAAGTGTGTATTAATTAATTAGGGTATCACTAGTGTTTATATTGCTAAGTTACTCTAAGGGGGTCCCAGTGGAACCACGTGGGCTTCCGTAGTACCAGTAAGCTACCTAGAGTCCTTGCTAGTGCCCCCTTGCCTAGTAGTCTTTACCCTAGCTTGTGCTAATTGTAAAACCTTGTATCCTGCTTATGTGGACCAAGGCTTTTAACGTAAGATAGTTTGGTAAAGTAGTTTTTAGTTTAGTTCATTTATTATGCACCCCATACCCATCTTGTGGGCGGTAGTGGAAAGGGTTACAGAGGCACATAATGGGCTCAGGGACTGAACCCCACAATTCATTTAGCTAAGCAAGTAATGATTGTTATTGTTATTTAATGTATATGGGGAGTTGTTAAGGGGTTAATAAATATGTAAGCTAGTTTTAAAGGAGTATCCATTCTTCCTGTATAGGAAATCAATGATCTACCTTTAGGCTGACCTTTTTGGAAGCCACTATAGTTCATACTGTTTTCTATATTTATTGCGGGCCGGGCCTTTAAGATCTCTATTATTTGTGATACACCTTGATTCTAACTGCTGACCCTACTCCATAATACTAGACCACACATAGCAGACATTTAATTCATAACATCTTTCAAGGGACATAACTGGCAAACCCCTCACAGTGTTCAAGAGAGAACTGGATAAGCACCTCCAAAGGATACCTGATCAACCAGGCTGTGACTCATACGTCAGGCTGCGAGCAGCCGCGTCCAACAGCCTGGTTGATCAGTCCAGCAACCAGGAGGCCTGGTCGATGACCGGGCCGCGGGGACGATAAGCCCGGAAGCACCTCAAGGTATCCTCAAGGTATCCTGTATATACATCGTGCAGTCCCATCATTTCAATATGAGTGGCTGTTCTTTGAATCCACTTAGACTCGCTAGTTCCATTTCGTATGTGTTCTAACAGTGCAACTGACACAATGTTGTTTTTGTTATCACGCAGAAGCTTTAGTCCCATCATAAGATTAATTTCAAATATTCTATCTCTAATGCTAAGTATATTTAATTCTTTCTGCATGTTGAGAACTTTGGTAGTTATAGGACAGCCAAGTATAATTCTGAGTGCTATATTTTGCATTTTTTCCAGTCTATCAATACTTTTGCCATTTTGCAGGACCAAAGCTGGTGCATGATAGTCTATCAGAGACCTTATATACGCTAAATACATAATTCTTGCTATTCTAATATTAACACCATATTTCGGGCTGTACCCCACTACAGTTCTGAGAGCCTTGAGTCTGTCTCTACATTGTTGATGTAACTTATTGACTGCAGTTGAGGTACAAGGGACAGAGACACCAAGGTATTTGAAAGAAGAGACATAGTCTATTGGTATGTTATCTATCTTAACATATGTTAATTTGTATAATTGGTATGTTATCTATGCTAAACATAGGCTCACTTAACACATTCTTTTGAGCTATTTACATGTTCGAAGCCTTGTTTCCAAATGCTAATTCTGATGTGAAACACTTCCTTCAAAATGTAATAGAGCCCATGAGCACCACATCAGAAATAAACATTTCTTTGATATCCCCGGAGTCAAACTAAATCTGTGCAAAACAACCGAGTACAATGAAACAGCTTGTGGAGAGCTAGTACAGTGAAATCAACGCTTATGGGGAGCTAGTACAGTGAAATCAACGCCAATAACGTATATTGGCGACTTGTCACCTCTCCTGAGGACTATCTCCTTATTCTCACGAAGGCTCTTAGCTGCCGCTTTGAGCCTGGGGGACAGTATGGTGCTTCTGTAGTTAGCTCGAATCTTTCCTCCTTCTGTAATAAGTTCCGCTTGTAAGGTGTCTTTAGTGGTAACCTTCTTTTGTGTCTCGAGGTCGAATATGTCGTCCAATAGGATCTCCAACTCTACTCTCTGGGCCATCTCACTTGGTCTGGATATAATGACAATATTATTTAGAGAACTGTAGTAAAAGTGTTATTGTATTATTGTACCTGGATGGATGCTCGCTTGACTGTTTTGTTTGGATGCTCGCTTGATTGTTTTGTTGTTGTCAGACCAGCTGTGTCGTGCCTGTGTACAGGTTAGATTGTGTTCACTCCTAGTTAATTTCTATTTGTTCTAGCGTTAGTCATGTGTACTTTGCTTATTATATTATATATCTTAAGCACTGTTAGTCTTTATAAGTTTTGTATAATATACGGCTTGTGTATTGCAGGATGTAACTGTACTGTAATTATTTGTTCAATAAAGCCACATGTCTGGCAATGCTTCTCCTTTACCTCAATTTATTGAACAAATAATTCAGCCAGTGAACATGGAGCGGTTACTACGGCCCGAGCGGTTTGCTACTGACCCAAACGCCACCAACGCCGCTCAGGAATGGCGTCACTGGCTCAAGACGTTCCAAAACTTCACTCTTGCAGTAGAAGAAAATACTCCCACCGTGGACAAGCTGCGTCTCTTAATAAACTACGTTGCTCCACGTGTGTTCGACTACATAGCTGACTGCACTACGTATGATGCTGCTGAAAAATCCCTAACAGAACTGTTTGTGAAGCCCAAGAATGAAGTATTCGCAAGGTATGTGCTCGCAACACGGCGCCAAGAACCCGGTGAGTCACTTGATCAGTTTCTTCAGGCTTTAAAGTTATTAGCTAAAGATTGCCAGTTCAAAGCAGTGACTGCTGTAGAAGCCAGTGATAACTATGTGAGAGATGCTTTCATTAATGGGCTAGGTTCTGCCACAATACGGCAGCGCTTACTTGAAAATAGAACTTTAGACTTACAGTCAGCCTTTGACCAGGCTCACACTCTAGAAACGGCACAGAAACTTTCTGCCTCTTATGCTCAGCCAGGTGTTACAAACGCTGCCATGGCAATCTCATTAGACCTGGAGGACTTAGGAGGACAAGAAAGTGCAGAAGAAAAAGTTGACACAGTTTCTGCAGCTACAACTAGTGGTTTAAAGTGCTTCCTTTGCGGTTACACTCGACATCCTCGCAGTCGATGTCCGGCTAGAGAGGCTCTGTGTATGAATTGCAAGAAAAAGGGTCATTATGCTAAGGTCTGCCGATCTCTGAAACAGACTAATAGTGCTTCAAACACCCAACATTCCGCTGCTATGCTTGCTACTTTAGCTGGGACCTCGCCCGCATGCCTCAATAAATCAGTGCTTAGCTCTAAGATCAATGGTATTCCAGTCAGTGCACTGATTGACACTGGTAGCTCTGAGAACTTTATTCATAAGAATATTGCCGAGCAGAGTGGGTTACTCGTCTATCCTGACAATGGGGCAGTTTCTATGGCTACTGTATCGTTCTCTTCAAAATTCCTGGGTCAGTGTTCTGTAGACTTAGAATTACAAGGAGAAACTTACCTGTGAATCTCAAAGTGTTACCCGATTTGTGTGCTGATGTGATTTTAGGTCATAACTTTTTACAAAATCATTCTGTGCTTGAGATGGCTTTTGGAGGAGATAGACCTCCTCTTAGAATATGTGGATTAGCTGCCGTCAAAGTTCCGGCTCCATCTCTCTTCAGTAATTTAGCACCAGACTGCAAGCCGATTGCTGTAAAATCCAGACGCTATTCTGAGGCTGACAAGTTGTTTATTAAATCTGAGACCGCTCGGATGCTACGTGAAGAGATAATTAGACCCAGTCATTCTCCATGGAGAGCCCAGGTATTAGTAACTAAAGGAGAACATCACAAGAAAAGAATGGTTGTAGATTATTCACAAACAATCAATCGATTCACGGGGCTGGATGCCTACCCCTTACCACACATAGATGAGATTGTGAATAATGTTGCTAGATTTATAGTATACAGCACGCTAGACTTGAGAAGTGCTTACCATCAAGTGGGTTTAACAGAGGAAGAAAAACCCTATACAGCCTTTGAAGCTTGTGGGAAGCTTTTTGAATTTAATCGTATCCCTTTTGGGGTCACTAATGGAGTGGCTAGTTTTCAAAGGGTAATTGATGGCATCCTTGAGAAAGAAGGAGTGGAGGGTACCTTCGCTTACGTTGATGATGTCTGTGTGTGTGGAGAGTCTGAGGAAGACCATGATAAAAATCTGAAACATTTTATGGACGTTGCGAGAAGATATAACCTGACCCTGAATCTTGAAAAGTGTAGTTTTCGACTCAGGTCTATAAAGCTGTTGGGATATCTTATACAAGAAGGAGAAATTAGACCTGACCCGGAACGCCTCGAGCCACTGTTAAAACTTCCACTACCAAGTAACACAGGTTCTTTACGCAGAACAATGGGAATGCTTGCACATTACTCTCGTTGGGTGCTGAGTTTTTCTGAGAAGATCCGTCCTCTCTCTCATGCCAATGATTTTCCCTTATCTGCTGCTGCTGCGAAAGCTTTTGAAGGATTGAAACAAGACATTGCTGAGGCAGTGGTTCGAGCAATCGACCCAACAACTCCTTTCACTGTGGAAACCGATGCTTCAGATCATGCTATTGCCGCTACCCTAACCCAGAATGAACAACCAGTAGCTTTCTTCTCCCGAACACTTTCAAATAGTGAACAAAGGCACTCATCAGTGGAGAAGGAAGCGTATGCCATTGTGGAAGCCCTAAGGAAGTGGCGACACTATCTTATTGGTCGCCATTTTCGGCTTGTGACTGACCAGCGCAGTGTCGCTTTTATGTTTAACTCTAAATCAGCTGGTAAGATTAAAAATGATAAAATTGCTAGATGGCGAGTCGAACTCTCCTGTTACCACTATGACATTGTATATCGCCCAGGTAAAAAGAACATACCAGCTGATGCATTCTCACGTGTATGTGGTGCCACCAGTATGGATGAATTAAGGAATTGCATGACAATCTGTGTCACCCTGGAGTGTCTCGTATGGCTCATTTTGTCCGATGTCGAAATCTGCCTTATTCTGTGGAAGAAGTGAAGATGACTAATTCTTGCTCTGCATGCTCTGAACTTAAACCTCGGTTTTGCAAGTTTGACTCTGGGCATTTGATTAAAGCTACTCAGCCATTTGAAAGACTCAACATAGATTTTAAAGGACCACTTCCATCACATTCAAGGAATAAATATATCCTTACTGTTGTAGATGAATTCTCTAGATTCCCTTTTGCATTCCCTTGTTCAGATATGACTACTGGTACAGTAATTCAGTGCCTGGTGCAGTTGTTTGCAATCTTTGGTATGCCTGCATATATACACTCTGATAGGGGAACTTCGTTTATGTCGGAGGAGTTGAAAGATTTTCTACTAAAAAAAGGGGTAGCAACTAGCCGTACGACTCCTTACAACCCTAGAGGAAATGGCCAGGCTGAGAAGTACAATGGGATTATTTGGAAGACAGTGCTGCTAGCTCTTAGGACGAGAGGCTTAGATGTATCCCAATGGGAAGTAGTTCTTCCTGATGCACTCCACTCTATTCGATCACTGTTGTGTACCTCTACAAATTGTACACCACATGAACGATTCTTCCAGCATACAAGAAGGTCTGCTTCAGGGCGAACACTACCTCCGTGGCTTGCTTGCAGAGGCCATGTCCTCCTAAAACGTCAGGTGCGGCAAAGCAAAAATGATCCTCTAGTTGATGAGGTTGAGGTCGTAGATGTGAATCCGGAATATGCCCATGTCAAGTTCCCGGATGGCAGGATTACTACTGTATCATTAAGACACCTCGCACCCATGGCCACAGAGGGCTGCGAGAGTTTGGACCCCAATCTCAACATTCAACAGCAACACCCAGCGATTGTGAAAGATGGGGTAAACCCCAACCCGCCTCGTCCTGAACCACCTTATCCTGAACTACCTCATCCTGGACTACTTCGTTCCGAACCACCTAATCTAGAAACACCTAATTGGAAACCTTTCTCTGATGTAACACTCCCTCGAGAAGGTGGTATGCAGGAACCGACTGGAGCACTAGAGGCATCAACTTTGCAGGAGTCCCTTCGACGATCTGGAAGAACGCGAAGTACCCCTACTCATCTTCGGGACTATGTTACTTAAAGCTAGAGGGGGTGAATGTAGTAAAAGTGTTATTGTATTATTGTACCCGGATGGATGCTCGCTTGACTGTTTTGTTTGGATGCTCGCTTGATTGTTTTGTTGTTGTCAGACCAGCTGTGTCATGCCTGTGTACAGGTTAGATTGTGTTCACTCCTAGTTAATTTCTATTTGTTCTAGCGTTAGTCATGTGTACTTTGCTTATTATATTATATATCATAAGCACTGTTAGTCTTTACAAGTTTTGTATAATATACGGCTTGTGTATTGCAGGATGTAACTGTACTGTAATTATTTGTTCAATAAAGCCACATGTCTGGCAATGCTTCTCCTTTACCTCAAGGACCAATGGCGATTCCACGACCCAGAGGTGTCTTCTTAAACCTTGCTGGAATCAACGTCACTGAGGACCAAATCACTCACTTAAATCTGGATATAAACAGTCACGTTATGTCCAGACCAAGTGAGATGGCCCGGAGAGTAGAATTGGAGATCCTATTGGACGACATATTCGACCTCGAGACGCAAAAGAAGGTTACCATTAAAGACACCTTGCAAGCGGAACTTATTGCAGAAGGAGGAAAGATTCGAGATAACTACAGAATCACCATACTGTCCTCCGAGCTCAAAGCGGTAGCTAAGAGCCTTCGCGAGAACAAGGAGATAATCGTCAGGAGAGGTGACAAGTCGCCAATATACGTTATTCTTAAAAAAGACAAATATCTGGCAAAAATGAACCTCATACTCTCCGCCCACACTAAATTCCAAAGGGTAAAGAAGAACACTACAGCTGAATTAAAAACGCAGGTAAACTGATTGACGGAAACTGTGAATGCCAAGAAATCCGGACTCCGCCTGCTAAAGGTTATTGGGGAATATAAACCTGGATATACGTATGGAAATGTCAAGACCCACATGCCTGGAAACCCACTTCGGCCAATCATCAGCCAGATACCCACACCCACGTACAGATTGGTTAAGCGATTCTACTGCTTGCTGACTCCTTATATACTTGTGCTTTCAGCCTGAACTCTCCAATGGAATTCGTTGACTTACTGTGGGGAGCACGGGCCACAAGGATAAGAGCCTCTTTACACAACTTGAGTGTGGAACAAGTAATTATCAAAAGAAGGCACCATGCCGGGAAGGCTATGTAGCAGTAAGGCAATGAGTTGAGGCAGCTACTTGTTTGAGGAATGCTTGTTTTATTTACCTTAAAAACTGAGGCAGCTATTTTATTTGAGGAATACTCAGCTGATTCCTCTACATTTAGCATGGAACAAATTTGTGTCCCAAGTCCTCTTCCTGTTACACAATTTGGCTGTGTGTAACCAAACTAGAAGTGCTTTACAAATTAAGGGACCCAGAATGTGGAATGACCTCCCGAGTCATGTCAAAGGCTGTACCTCTCTCAACCAGCTTAAGAGTAAAACCAAGTACTACCTAATTAACTCTATGTAACCTACTTTACCCCCTAATTGTCAACCCATGTCTTGCTATTTTTTAAACAATGCTGTTTGTCCACCAACGTGTACAATTGCTGATTTCTGCTATGTTACCCCCCCCCTTTTTTATTTGTTATTCTTTCTTTCACCACAATTTATAACCTAATCCCAATTACTATTAAGTTTTAGTCTAAGTTCCCCCCCCCATATCCAGTAAATTCATCTTATCGTGATCCCTTCCAAGTGCTATATAGTCGTAATGGCTTGGCGCTTTTCCCTGATAAATCCCCCAATCCCCCCCCCATACTTTGCCCGAAATGTTATGAGTATTAGTGGCTTTAGGTATTGTATGTACTAGCTCTGTCTATAAATCCAACATTATGTTTGTAAATCAACTATGTATGTACTTTTCCCGAATAAAATGTATTTATTATTATTTATTTATTAATCAATAAGTAATTATTAAAAGAAGGCACCAAGCTGGGAAGGCCATGTAACACCATTGTATGTAACAATAAACCAAATTTTTTTTAACAAATGATGCACCTATATGGTAAAACAAATCCTGTCAGCTGTAAAAATATTGATGCAGTTATTTAAATAAAAAATATAATGAAAGAAATATTACTGGTTTATTTTTATCCTATCTTTTTGCACTGTACAGTATATGCAAAGAAGTGAAAAATTGAGATATAATGCACAATTTAATGAATGATTCAAAAGAAATATAACTATTACATATCAACATGAGATCTTAATGATCCATGGTTAACATGATATAATAAAGCTAATTCTAATATCATAAAAGACATTTACTGCAAGTTTCAAGCAGAGAATGCATATATATAACTAACACGAAAGACTACTCTTCACGAGATTCGTCAACTAATAATCTTTTGTTTATATAAAATCGATCCTCCGTGTTGTGCAGTAGAGAAAAATTGAGTTATATCCAGTTTACGTAAAGTGCTCTTACGAGTTATATCCAGTTCATGTAAAGCGCTCTTACGAGTTATATCCAGTTTACGTAAAGCGCTCTTACGAGTAATATCCAGTTTACATAAAGCGCTCTTACGAGTGGTCGACAGCACTCTTAGCCGATGGACCAAACTTACGAAGGTTTTCCTTCTTAGTGTGCCTACCTGAATACTGATGTAGCCGCTATGAAAGCGCTAAGAAGGAAAAACATTCGTAAGTACCTTAGATGAATCTGGCCCCTGGTTGTGGGAAGAGATTATATGTTCCTTGATGGAGCCCTGTTGTTTGTGCATTGTTAATCGCCTAGAAAGAGACGTTGCTTTCTTGCCTATATATTTTGAGTTCTTTGGGGCTTACAGTCCCCAAGCGGGCATGTGAAGGCATAGACGACACTGGTTTCGTTCTAGGCATTCTGTTTGGTGTCTGAGGAGTTTTTCATGAGTCGGTTGGCCGTTTTTTTTGTTTTTGTAGTAAATTGTCAATTGTATTTTCTGATTTTTGTCTGTAGGGCTAAGGTTCCTATTAATAATATCTTTCAGGGCACTTTCCTCCATTTTATGAGCCGTCGAAAAGAAGTTCTTGTAAGTCTAATAGGGGGTACAAGTGTTATGCTTGTTGACTCTTCAGAGGTTGCATGGTGTTTCACCATTCTTTTTATGACGTCTTCAACATAACCATTAGAGAAGCCATTGTTCACTAGGACCTGCCTTACCCTACAGAGTTCTTCATCGACTTGCTTCCATCCTGAGCTGTAACTTAGAGCCCGGTGATGTAAGTGTTGACAACACTCCTCTTGTACCTGTCTGGGCAGTCACTATTGGCATTGAGGCACATTCCTATGTTGGTTTCCTTAGTGTAGACTGCAGTGTGGAAGCCTCCGTTCCTTTCCGTGACTGTTACATCTAGAAAGGGCAGCTTCCCACCATTCTCCATCTCGTAATTGAAATTCTGTTCTTTCTTTCGGCATTCTTCACAAAATTCTTCTCGAAAGCCTCCTTCAGCTGCTGCAGACGTCTGACATCAGGTCCCTGCAAAAAAATGTCGTCAACATACCTGCAGTATATGACGGGTTTTAAGTCCATGTCAACTAAGACCCTCTGCTCTATGGTACCCATGTACAAGATTGCAAACAGGACACCTAGGGATGAACCCATGGCGACCCCCATCTACTTGCTTATACATGTGCCCATCTGGACTCAAGAAGGGTGCCTCTTTAGTGCAGGCTTGGAGTAGCTTTCTTAGCATGTTTTCTGGTATGTCAAGAGGAGTACAAGCCGGATCACGATACACTCTGTCCATTATCATCCCGAATATTTCATCCACAGGTACGTTGGTAAACAGCGACTCTACATCCAAAGAGGCTCTTATCCTTGTGGCCCGTGCTCCCCACAGTAAGTCAACGAATTCCTTTGGAGAGTTCAGGCTGAAAGCACAAGGTATATAAGGAGTCAGCAAGCAGAAAATGTGACAGTTTATAATGTGACAGTTTAAATCCAGATTTAAGAGAGTGATTTGGTCCTCAGTGAGGTTGATTCCAGCAAGGTTTAAGAAGCCACCTCTGGGTCGTGGAATTGCCATAGGTCCTCCAATTAATATTGTCATTATATCCAAACCAAGTGAGATGGCCCAGAGAGAAGAGTTGGATATCCTATTGGACGACATATTCGACCTCAAGACACAAAAGAAGGTTACCACTAAAGACACCTTACAAGCAGAACCTATTGCAGAAGGAGGAAAGATTCGAGCTAACTACAGAAGCACCATAGTGTCACCCAAGCTCAAAGCGGCAGCTAAGAGCCTTCGTGAGAATAAGGAGATAGTCGTCAGGAGAGGTGACAAATCGCCAATATACGTTATTGGTGTTGATTTCATTGTACTAGTTCCCCATAAGCGTTGATTTTACTGTACTAGCTCCCCACAAGCTGTTTCATTGTACTTGGTTGTTTTGCACAGATTTAGTTTGACTCCGGGATATCAAAGAAATGTTTATTTCTGATGTGGTGCTCATGGGCTCTATTATATCTTTGAAGGAAATGTTTCACATCTGAATTAGCATTTGGAAACAAGGTTTCGAACATGTAAATAGCTCAAAAGAATGTGTTAAGTGAGTGTATGTTTAGCATGTTTAAGGATTTAAACAGAGGGGCTGCATGCTGTCTGAAGACAGAGCTTGTTATAGTTCTGATAACAGATTTTTGCTGAGTTCATTATCATCATCATTTACATGGGCTTGAGGTTGTCTGCAGTGGTTGAACCCCATACACAGACACCGTATGTAAGATAGGGATAGATAAGTGACTGATATACAGAAACAGAGACAGAGAAATCGGGTCGAAACAAATACAGCCTTTTATCACTTCTAGTCTATATAAGAGACACTGGCTTGGGGCTAGGCTCACCCAACATTGCAAGGTGACATATGAACGGTTGAAGACCAACATGGCGTGTTGAGTTTGCCTACTTTGCTCGTAGTGACAGGTGGGGCGTCTTCCATGGCGCTCCTCATGAAATCATTGGTGATGAAAGGTGGCTAGCAGTCCCTAAATGTTCATCATTATAACCCACCTTGTATATTTGTATGCTATCTTGAGATGATTTCGGGGCTTTGGTGTCCCCGCGGCCCGGTCTTCGACCAGGCCTCCACCCCCAGGAAGCAGCCCGTGACAGCTGACTAACTCCCAGGTACCTATTTACTGTTAGGTAACAGGTGTATCAGGGTGAAAGAAACTCTGCCCATTGTTTCTCTCCGGCGCCCGGGATCGAACCCGGGACCACAGGATCACGCGTCCAGTGTTCTGTCCGGTCAGCCGCCGGCTCCCTCCTAGAGCAAGGACTGTCATGGGCGGGTCAGGGTTTGCCCCATGCAAACCTTTTGGTTTCCGGGTCAACACTTCAATAACAAACTGAGGACAAGTTGTAAATTATTGATAGCAGAATTGTCAAGTGCAGGGAGACAAGCTCAAGTAAGTAATTATCAAAAGAAGGCGCCGGGAAGACTGTGTAGAAAGACAATCCTTATATTAACTTCTTAATGCTGCACGGAAATGTAACATACGATTACTTAAATGTTCTTAACTTGTTATGTCCTTCGTCGCTGAAGGGCATTTTAAAAATATGTGTATATAGTGTAATAATAGCAATAACAAAAGCAATACGAAAACAGGAGAGACAGCCAATATTTTATAATATATGG
Source organism: Procambarus virginalis (assembly GCA_020271785.1). Classification (NCBI taxonomy): domain Eukaryota; kingdom Metazoa; phylum Arthropoda; class Malacostraca; order Decapoda; family Cambaridae; genus Procambarus; species Procambarus virginalis. The sequence continues at coordinate 1,254,288 of WNGS01066681.1, read as the reverse complement.
ACATCAATAGCAGACTATATGCAATTACTAAACAAATAATGTATAGATTATAAAATGTTAAGCAAAATAAATTTCCATGTAAATTTTAAAATTGTTTGATTTGATTTTCTGCATATTATACAACTATTTCCCGCACTTAAGAGTAAAATTTATATTTGATATATAAAATTAAATAGTTTAGCAACCTATACAGAATATTGTACCCGTTTTCTATAGATAATCAGATGTTGCTGGAGGGGTGACGTATGATTTCCAATTATCGGGGGCAACGAGTTTCTTAAGCTTATAATAATTCTCATTCACGATAACAATGCACGGACTAAGGTTAATCAAGATCATCCTCGGTCAGCTACTGACCTTCTCCAAGATGAAATTTACAACAGTTGCCAAATTCCTGGGTATATATGTGATGTGTGTGTGTGGCAGCCTTGTGCTGTGTGTGTGGCAGGCTTGTGCTGTGTGTGTGGCAGCCTTGTGCTGTGAGAGTGTGGCAGCCTTGTGTTGTGAGAGTGTGGTAGCCTTGTGCTGTGAGAGTGTGGCAGGCTTGTGCTGTGAGAGTGTGGTAGCCTTGTGCTGTGAGAGTGTGGTAGCCTTGTGCTGTGAGAGAGTGGTAGCCTTGTGCTGTGAGAGTGTGGTAGCCTTGTGCTGTGAGAGTGTGGTAGCCTTGTGCTGTGAGAGTGTGGTAGCCTTGTGCTGTGAGAGAGTGGCAGCCTTGTGTTGTGAGAGTGTGGCAGCCTTGTGCTGTGTGTGTGTGGCAGCCTTGTGTTGTGAGAGTGTGGGAGCCTTGTGCTGTGTGTGTGTGGCAGCCTTGTGTTGTGAGAGTGTGGCAGCCTTGTGTTGTGAGAGTGTGGCAGCCTTGTGTTGTGAGAGTGTGGGAGCCTTGTGTTGTGAGAGTGTGGCAGCCTTGTGTTGTGAGAGTGTGGCAGCCTTGTGCTGTGAGAGTGTGGCAGCCTTGTGTTGTGTGTGTGTGGCAGCCTTGTGCTGTGAGAGTGTGGTAGCCTTGTGCTGTGAGAGTGTGTAGCCTTGTGTCTGTGAGAGAGTGGCAGCCTTGTGTGTGAGAGTGTGGCAGCCTTGTGCTGTGTGTGTGTGGCAGCCTTGTGTTGTGAGAGTGTGGGAGCCTGTGCTGTGTGTGTGTGGCAGCCTTGTGTTGTGAGAGTGTGGGAGCCTTGTGTTGTGAGAGTGTGGCAGCCTTGTGTTGTGTGTGTGGCAGCCTTGTGTTGTGTGTGTGTGGCAGCCTTGTGTTGTGAGAGTGTGGGAGCCTTGTTGTGTGTGAGAGTGTGGCAGCCTTGTGCTGTGTGTGTGGCAGCCTTCTGTGTGAGAGTGTGGCAGCCTTGTGTTGTGTGTGTGGCAGCCTTGTGTTGTGTGTGTGTGGCAGCCTTGTGTTGTGTGTGTGTGGCAGCCATGTGTTGTGAGAGTGTGGCAGCCTTGTGTTGTGTGTGTGGCAGCCTTGTGTTGTGAGAGTGTGGCAGCGTTGTATTGTGAGTGTGGCAGCCTTGTGTTGTGAGAGTGTTGCAGCCTTTGTTGTGTGTGTGGGCAGCCTTGTGTTGTGGAGTGTGGCAGAGTTGTATGGTGAGAGTGTGGCAGCCTTGTGTTGTGTGTGTGGGCAGCCTTGTGTTGTGTGTGTGTGGCAGCCTTG
>WNGS01066681.1:1215219-1229210 GCA_020271785.1 Procambarus virginalis | reverse complement strand
GCAGCCCCAGAAAATCTGACGCAATCAAGCATCTCAAAGAGACCTACTTAATAGAAAAGGCAAAGTCGAGAATAAAAAGCAAAATGCTCCTTCACATCAAGAATACTGTAGATACACATTATTACAGATACAATTCATCCTTTAAGGAAATTCTTGGAAGAGTACAAGTGTTAAATGCTTGTATGATCTACTTGCATGTAATGACATATATACCTATAAGTGTTACATACTTTTAACAATATCTTATTACAAGAAAAAATCACTAAAAGGTAATCTTCTGACAAAACAAAAATGTCCCAACTGGCAGTCAAAAATCAAGGCAACAATTCAATTTCTTTTCTTATTATGCACCCCATACCCATCCCGTGGGCGGTGGTGTAAAGGATTACAGAGGCACATAATCGGTTCAGGAACTGAACCCTCTAGTTCGTTTAGCTAAGCAAATAACTGTTTGACGCTAGTTACAAAATTATCAATGTTGTATACACATGTACACACCCTCATATACATACATGTACATATATACATACGTATACACATGTACATACACATACATATCTAATCTAATCACCCACACAAATACACACATCAATAATCTTTGTGTCACAAGTGACACAAAGAGGTGTCACAAGTGACATTACAAGAGGCTCACAAAAGTCACTATACAAGGCACTTTACATCTGTAGTGAGTCACACAGTTACTAGTCTTGCTGCACGCTCACCCAGGCAACAAAACTCCTCTTCTGCAAAGTGGAAACAGAGTAATGTTGGCTCATATGCTGTATCACCCACAGTTAACAGAACTGTAGGAACTCAAGCTTCCAAGACAGATAAGACAAACGGAGCTACTTTGGGCATCTGCCCAAAGATGTTTATTCTGTCAGGAAGAAAATACCTATCAAAGCACAGCCTATGCAGATGCAGACTGTGCCAAAGGAACCAATAATCAAACTATATCACAGGCAAAGCCGAAAGAAGATAATTCTTCACCAGCTGTACAATTCTGTAAGGTACAGAGTAATGTTAATGCCTTAGTAACAAAAACAATTACTACAGATACATTACCTACTGCACAGCTGGAACTAATCAATCAAGGAGTTAGCATTAAAACCAGGTGACAGGATCTTGAACCTTCAACTCCTGAAAATGACATCATACAGAAACTGTAATAGTGGCTTGACTAGGCAAAGAACAGTCACCACTAAACTATCCCCCACATGATTGATGACAGATTGGAATCTGTGCATCAATTGTTGGAACTTCATGTAATAGGAATAATTCCCTGAACAACCAAGTCCCAATGATGTCTGTATGTACAATCAGTACTTAGAAACTGAACAGTACCATGATGGACAGACTGGGTAAGGTTACCTTGGAAAAATCAACCATAAGCTTTACCTACCAACTATCACATGGCTTATGGTCAATTTAAATCTCAATTAGTCAAAGCTAAGGAAAAAGGCCTGAGCATTTAAAACTCTACCAATGAGATTATTGCTCAACAGCTAAAGAATAAATTCATCGAAGTGTGAAACCCGACAATAAGCAACCAGGCCATTTTTACCACACCATGACTGTAATGAGAGAATCAAAAACAACTCCTTTAGGGTAGTTTTTAACTGTAGCTCTAAAATCTGGACCCCAAGGAACCACGTCTAAAGATTGTTTGCAAAAAGGTCACAAGTCTAACTCAGAATGGTATGACATATTACTGAAGTTTAGACTTAACAAAAATGCGTTTTCAGCGATATAAGTATAGGCATTTCTAAGAGTTCGGCTTACAGGAAGAAGATAGAGACTTCACATAAGTTTCTATGGGTAGAGAACCTAGAAGATCATCAATGTCTATTGTGACGTGCAGATTCTCCTCTATAGTCTTCGGTGCTACATCTAGCCCATTTTGCTGCACACCAACTCTTAGATATACATCTGAAGAAATATCAAGTCCTTATAGGCTGAAATCAGTCAAAATCTATATGTGAGTAATTTTCAAGGGACAGAGTACCAGTACTACTGAACTGTTACAATAATATCAAGAGGCCAACAAGGAGCTATAAGGGCCAACATGCACTACAATCATGGGCCTCTAATAATGCAACCATCGAATATCTGAATGGCAAAAGATTTCCCTGAAAATCACGTACCAGAATCACAAAAGGTGTTAGGTATGGAATGGATCTAAGTTCCAGACACAATATCAACTCAAATCAGTACCAGTAAATTATTGCATTGCTACAAAAAGGAATTTGCTTTCACAGATTAGCAAAGTATTCGACCCACTTGGTCTAATAATCCCTTAACTATCAAATGGCGTTTATTGGTGCAAGAAGCTTGGAAGACTAAAGTTGGTTGGGATGATCAACTACCATTCCAGTTACAAAAAGCTTGGATGAAATGGCTCAAAAACAAACTTTAGTTGAACAGATAATCTTTCCGAGACACATAGTCGAGGAAATCTGGACCAATCTGGTCCAACATAACCTCTTCACTTACTTCAGGTATAATCATCAATAGCACTACAGACCACACCCCACATTTCTCTTAACTAACATTAACAAACCACCTCTAGAGACAAGCTTTAGGCTGCACAATGAAACTGCTCTAGGCAATTTTATAGCTGCTGCTGATAATGTCAACTGGGAGTCCGAGTTAGGTAACATGGGACATCAACCTAGCAGTGCAATCTTTTCTTCAAAAAACTCTCAGCCTTTATAACACCCACTGTCCTATTCTACAAAACAAGTCACAACCAAAGGCTAAACAATCCTTGGCTTACAAAGGGAATACTTAAATCCATTTATAAAAACATGACCTTGAGAAGAAGTATAGGTTAGGAACCGTCTCAAAGAATTTCAAAGATTACTTGTTATTGTTATCTAAATAATTAGAAGAGCCAAAACTAAATACTACGAAGATAAATTTACCCAAACAAAGGGCAACATCCAAAAAAACATGGAGCACAATTTCACAAATATTGGGATCAAAGCAGATCTTAAAATAACAAACCAATACTCCTGTCCAATACGATGGTCAGCTTTCAGCCTCTGATACTGCTATCGAGTTCAATAGGTTCTTCTCTTCATTGGTCATCCCTTGCAAATGATATTCCATCTTCAGCACTGATGTTCAGGAATATCTTACAGGTAACTATCCACAGTCTCTGTACCTAAGCCTACAAATTCCACTGATGTTAATGAGATAATCCTTTCCCTTAAAACCATGTCTAGTGCCCTTGAGGAGATACCAACTTTAATCTACAAAAAAGCCTCCAGATCTTTAGCCCCTGCTATTGCATTGCTCTTCAACAAGTCACTTGAACTCCAAACCTTTCCAGATATTCTAAAAAAAGCGAGAGTAACCCCTGTCCACAAATGTGGTGATCTCACTGATGTTAACAACTACAGACCTATATGAATCCTGCCTAACTTGTCAAAAATATTTGAAAAACTAATCTACAAGCAGCTTTACTCTTATCTAGCCAAACACAATTTACTTAGCTCTTGTCAATATGGCTTCAGACCCAAAAATGCACTAATGATGCACTTACTAGTATGATTAACTTGATTCATGCAGCTCTTGATAAAAATAAGTTCCCTGTTGGGTTATTTGTGGACCTGCGTAAGGCTTTTGACACTGTCAACCACCAAAACCTTCTTCTTATATTCCATCATTATGGAGTCAGAGGTCACTCCCTGCAATACCTCAAATCTTACCTTACTGACAGGCTCCAGTATGTTTCTGTGAATAATTCAATTTTTCCCACCCTACCCATCAACATTGGTATTCCTCAGGGCAGCATACTTGGCCCTCTCCTCTTTCTCATCTACATTAACGACCTTCCAAATGCCTCCCAACACCTCAAACCAGTTCTATTTGCTGACGACACAACCTTCATTTACTCCAGTCCTGACCCCCTTGCTCTAAATGTCACGGTGAATACTGAGCTAAATAAAGTCCATCATTGGCTAACTGCCAACAAACTCACCCTTAACATTGACAAAACTTTCTATATTTTGTTTGGCAATAAATCCTCTAATCAAATAAATCTCAGGATAAACAATACCCAAATTTGTAACAAAACAGATGGCAAATTCCTTGGCGTTCTCATTGACCGCAAGCTGAATTTCCAGGGACACATTTAAATATATAAAAAAAGTTTCAAAAACTGTTGGCATTCTTTCTAAGATCAGATATTATGTACTTGCCCTGCCCTGGTGACGCTCTATTACTCCCTCATCTATCCATATCTCAAATATGGTATTTGTGCTTGGGGTTCTACTACCCAAAATTATTTACGTCCTCTAATTACTCAACACAAAGCTGCTATTAGGACAATATGCAACTCTGGCCCCAGACATCACTCGGTACCCTTCTCAAATCTCTGAATATGTTAGATATTAAGTCACTGCACATCGTCTCATGTGTATTATATATAATATATATATATTATATATATATAATATTATATATATAAAAAGTTTGTGAGGGTACCACCTCTGGTGCCAATGTGGGGACCCATAGCCTCGGAGAAGAAAATAAAACGTATTCAGAGGAGACCTTGTGGTTCTCACTGAACACTAATATTTTCTTCTCCTACCACCCCCATTTTTGTATGTACACATATATATTTGCTTTATTTGAACTGTGTTACAAAAAGGAGTTACATATAGGTTACAAAGATGGTTATCATAGGTTGTCGAGTTCCTCCAGCTCCTCAGATGGCGGGCAGGAACCCTGGATGCAGTGCGCATTTCCCCTCTGTATCGCCACGCTGAGGCGCTGGAAAAGAAAGCTGGCAGCTCTAGGGTCCCTTGTTGTTTCAATGAGCCTAGAACCCAGTTCCTTCAAAAAACTGGTAGCACTTTTACCCCAGGCGCCGAGTGTCTCAGAAGCAATGGGGACAAAATTGTAGTGGTGATCAAGTTCTCTATACTTACGGGATTTGGCTGCTTCCCTGTGGGTGGCAGCGCCACCTGGTTGTGCAACACTGAGGTCAATGTAGGTGTTAGCCAGGGTTGATACGCACGTGTAGTCCCATACCAACTGCTTGCCATTCTTCCAGGGGTTCACTGTGATACCATCCGGCGACCAATAAGAGCATCAGAGTTACGGGGCGTTAGGTAACGAGGCTCTCTCTCGGCTGGGCATCCAGCTGTGGTGAGGCTCCTCTTGATGATGTCGTTAACTTCACTGTGCTCGAGTGCCATCCTCCCGTGCTTTGCAGAGTAGGCCATGGTGGCCGTACCTGTCAGCCACCACCTCGCCGCAAATACACCTATATCTGGTGTGGATTGGGCAGCAAGGCGGAGGGCCACAGCAATTCGGAGGGCGTGTGGTGTGAGACGCGTGCCAGTTGCCGACATTGGGGTTGCTAACAGGAAATCCCCTGCATGAGGGGCTGCTACTGCTGTGAGGCGAGCAATGTCGTGCTGTGTTGATGCAGCACCCAGGCACTCTGCAGCAACTTTGTCTACAATGGGGCCATCCCAGCTGGATTGCCTGTGGGCTTTTGGGGATGGTGGTTGAGGTGATGGGCCTGCACGAGAGGCCCACTCTGTGGCACAGCGTGTAAAATTGGGATCATGTACACCTGCCAGCTGATGTAAGTGGGCAGGTAGAATTTCCTTCACAAGGTCGTCGGATGCTGATAAGGAGGACAGGAAGGCTGGAACAGCGATTGCGTTGCTGTTCGAACTCCGAGGCCCCAAGTCTTACGGGAAGAGAGGCTTGTTTCCACTGCAGGTCATCAAAGAGAGGTTAAGGGCTTTTCTAGCATTGATTTCAGTAACCGGTCATACTCACTTAGTCTTTGGCTACTGTAAGATGGTGAACACCTCAGAAAGTAGGTTAACCTGGGGAGGGACAGACATCTGGTGATGAGGTGATATATGGTGATTATATATATATATATACACAACATATATATATATATAATATATATATATTATATATATATATATAAAACGCTGAACTGTAATGCCAATCCTGACCTCAAAAGCTTCACTGAAGGTTGTAACAGAACCCATGAGCACCACACCAGAAACAAACACCGTTTTGATATTCCAAGAGTACGACTTAATCAAACTAGAAATGCTCTACAAATCAAGGGACCCAGAATGTGGAATGACCTTCCCAATCATGTTAAAAACTGTACCTCTCTCAAGCAGTTTAAGATAAAAACTAAGCACTACCTGATAAATTCCCTGTAACCCACCTTACCCCTATATTGTCAACCCATGTCTGTTATTTTTTTAAACAACGCTGTTTGTCGACCTAATTGTATTTGTACTGTTTTTTCTGCCATGTTCCCCCCCTTTTTTTATTTTTATTTTTTCTTAACACATTTTATACTTTAATCTCAATTAGTATTAAGTTTTAGTCTTTAATGTTTTTCCTGCTCGAAACGCTTTGCGTAATAGTGGCTTTAAGCATTGTATATACTAGCTCTATCTATAAATCTATAAATTTTTGTATAACCTGTTGTATGTATGTACTTTACCTGAATAAACATTTGAATTTGAATTTGAAAATGATGAAGTATCACTACATGTACTCGCAGGCTCGTCAGCCAAAGCTTTTGGAGCTTGTGCTTACTTAGTGACTTCCCATCAATCATATCTAATCACGTCTAAGGCTAGAGTCGCTCCATTAAAAAAGAGGACTTTGCCTCAGATGGAACTAACTGCATTGCTAACTGGCACACGCTTAGCAGTGCATATCAAACAAGTCTTGTCTACCATGAACTTCAAAGATGTCATTATATGGTGTGACAATGAAGTTGTCTTACAATGGGTGCGAAACGACAACTGTCCGACACTGTATGTAAGAAATCGCATCTCAGAAATTAAAGAAAAGGCTTTCAATTGTTGCATGTACCAAGATAATCCAACTGATCTCTTATCAAGCGGTATGACGTTTAAACAGTTTTTTTTTGAGATATATACAAGAGTTGTTACATTCTTGTACAGCCACTAGTATGCATAGCGTTTCGGGCAGGTCCCTGGAATACGATCCCATGCCACGAAGAATCGTTTTTTCATCCAAGTACACATTTTACTGTTGCGTTAAACAGAGGCTACAGTTAAGGAATTGCGCCCAGTAAATCCTCCCCGGCCAGGATACGAACCCATGACATAGCGCTCGCGGAACGCCAGGCGAGTGTCTTACCACTACACCACGGAGACTGTTATAGTTTGCAAAGACAGATATTTGGTTTCATGGGCCTCGATGGTTAGTGAATGGTAGTTGGCCGGAACAAAAGCCACAAGTCATTACGACACAAACCATAACTACCACCAGGCAGCAAGCTCAAATATCAGTCTTGGATTGTACTCGTTACTCCTCGCTCATCAAATTAATCAATGTAACACAGAACGTGTTTCATTATCTCAGGAAAAAAGGTATAAAATACACTTTTCCAGAGGCACTTATCTATTGGGCAAGATAAGCCCAGAGAGAAACTTATGGGAATAACTATGAAAATCTTCTGCATAAGTTAAAACACAATCTCGATCTATGGATAGACCAAGAAAAATCACAACATTCTGCATTGTGGAGGGAGACTTAAACACGTAGATATCATTCTAGATACCGTACATCCATGGCTTTTACCAAAAAATCATTGGATCACAAGGTTGATTGTGTTACATACACATCAACAAATCATGAAACATGGAGGAGTGTTAGACACACTCACACATATCAGACAGCAGTATTGGATTCCTCAGGGAAGACAGTCAGTCAAATCAATCTTGAAAAATTGCATGATATGCCGAAGGTACGATGCAAGAACTTGCTATTATCCTGGGCCACCACCCCTACCAAAGGAACAAGTGGTCCATCTACACCCTTTTGAGACGTCAGGCGTAGATTATACAGGAGCAAAATATTTAACAGGGACTGCAGATAAGCAACCTATTAAGACATACATCTGTCTGTTTACCTGTGCCACCGCCAGAGTAGTACATCTAGAGGTAACACCCGATATGACTTCTCAATCATTTATCCAGGCTTTCCACAGATTCGCAGCACGCCGATCATGCCCTAAGCTGATGATTTCAGACAACGGAGCAAACTTGGTAGCTGGAGAAGCATGTCTATAGGAAATCTGTTCCCCTCCTGCAGTTCCACACTGAAACAGCGTCACTGCAGATGGAAATTTATCCTTCCAAAAGCCCCATGGCACGGAGGATTTTATGAACGGGTAATAGGAACTGTCAAAAGATCCTTGAGAAAATCTCTTCACCGTCAGAAAATCAATCTTCAAGAACTCCAGACAGTAATCACGGAAATAGAATCAAAGGTGAATAACTGGCCATTGACATACTTGTCTGATGATCCTACTCAACATGAGCCATTAAGTCCTGCACACCTAATGTATGGAAGAACCCTGACTCCAATACCATCTCTAGTGGATGATGAGATCAGATATCCCTTATATGTGGGTCAGAGTGAGTTGGTTCAGGGGGTATAACCATCTGTCCAGCATAATCCAAAAATGGAATGATGTTTGGACAAAAGAATATCTTACATCTCTACGAGAACATCACTATGGGCCAATGTCCCACATAATATATCTAATCTCCAACCTGGCGATATTGTCTTGGTAGACAGTGATGGCCCTAGGGCTGACTAGCCATTGGGTTAAGTTGTCTCAGTCCAGATAAACAGGGGATTTTGAGAATAGTCAAAATCCTGTCTAAAGGAACAACTTCCCTGAAGACATTGGACAACCTCATCCACATGGAATCAGTGAGTCAGCTACAGTTAGATCCTGGGAGACCCCAAGACCCTCTAACTTCACATGACCCACAGACTCCTAACAGGCACACTCGTCTCCAATGAACAGCCACACAAAAGTGCAAGCAAAATTTGCACTTATATTATCAATCCGACGGAGAGTAAATGAATACATATGGCTACTATTGTCCTTAGTATTGGACTCTGTCAGTCCTCTCCCTCTGGAAGATGTGGGAAATTTTTACCCACTATATCTATATTATCTAACAAATGTATTATTTCTATATCATATCTAAATTATATCAAAATCATATCAAAATCATATCAGAATCATTACAGATTCATTATACATCTGGATCATACAAGACAATGCCACCTATGATCATGTACACCATATGGCCACCATAATGCCACCTATGATCATGTACACCACGAGGAAAATAAGACTCGTGTCCCTACCAAAGATCCAGATGTATAATGAATTACAGATTCATTATACATCTGGATCATACAAGACAATGTCACCTATGATCATGTACACCATAGGGCCAATATAGGTGCCTACGTGACTTTGTGCATGATTTCTCAAGAATCCAGAAGCTTCTAGAAGGATTTCTTAATTAAAAAACTATTGGAACAATTGAATCGATTTCCAGTAGGGATTAAATTAAATCCTTAATAAGAATCAATAGTACTATCCAGTACTACTTATAATCTTTAAATCCTATATCTAATTAATATTATAATCACATCTTATCTCAATCATATGTCTAGACAGTAAAAATAATCAATCAATATTCATTGAAGGCTACCATGCTCAGGGAGGATGGGGTGACGATGGCTGGGAGAGAAGCGCCCACCACGCCCCAGGGCAGAACGCGTGTATTTAAATTAATAACAGTGAAAACGTGTGACGGTGCCTTGCGAACAACTATTCAGATTAGGACACCTTATCCAATTATCTTTATCACCAGTGATTACTCTCTAGAACTGGGGAGTACCTGGACAATATATCTACAAGGAAAAATTCCTAGAACATATCTAAATAAGTGTAGAGGGGAGCACACTAGGTATCGCTGTCTCCACCTCCATCATCATCACTTATCTAACCTATTGCAACAGGAATTAAGGACATAATTAGCAATGCTACTAGAACATTATACAGCAAAGTTGTGATATAAAATATCGTGCCTAAACTTGACAAGAGAGTTATCCAGTCTGGCACACTTGTCAGACAGGCACCCGGCATTCAGAGAAGTATATTGAATGTTATTTAGTGTATTAATTGGCCAATTGTATGCTTGTATAACTTTAATATATCTAATAAGTCTGTCTGTCGGTTATAGAGTGAGGCAAGGCCTCATATTTCAGTGAATATTCATTAATCTCGCAGCGGCTGAATCTTTTCCAGGACCCCAGACACTTGTGAGGATCACTGCCTCATAAGTGTCCCTAGTCTTGGAAGAGTTTCAGTCGAGGTGACCGAATTGCTTCATATAAATTGAATATATCTCTATATATATATATATCTCATATATATATATATATATATATATATATATATATATATATATATATATATATATATATATATATATATATATATATATATATATATATACACACACTTGAACATTTAAATAATTTAACAATTGCTTGCTTAGTTATCTTTAATTATTTTATAATATAAGTTTAACCTATTGAATATAATCTCTTGTACTTAGTTAATAGTGCTTAGACCTCATTTAAAGTCATTTAATATACTTCCATAATTTAAATTATTGTGTTCATTGGTATAATATATTGGCTGTTGATAGTTATGGCACTAGGCTGGACTATGTACATTTTTAAATCCCTGATTTAAACAGAACCAGTGTTCAGTCATAGAACTGAATTCATTAAAATCTTATCCTTGTATTAAAAATACAAGCTGATGTGAGATAATTGCCTGCAGGTGGATTGTGGAGCTTCAATCAACCTCTCCATTCACCCCCACCTGCCCCTTACAGCTCACAGTCTGTCATTAGGAAAAGAGGAGTTAGGATTTACGACCCTAGCTAGAGACTTTAGTTGAATTAATTTTGCATACAGTAAATTTTTAATTTTAGTACAGTACAAATCCCTAGTAGTTCTCTCATCAATCCCAACAGTTTTTCCCACACTGCACACCTTCTCTGAGCTAGCTGTCACTAGGCTCTATCCTAGTGCAGTGGTACACTAGCTCTAGTATGGTTAACCACAACAATACAGAATGGAGGTATCACAAAATATCACTAGTATGGTGAGGAAGCCATATCATCCTGTCAATGTCCTCATGGGTCCACCACAATTTAAACAGTAAACATCACCTACCACCTGTCAAACATGGTGCACATTGGCAGACTGATCCAGTTCCCATCAATACATGAACATGCTATGTGTTATGATTCAACAGACCGTAATAATGCCACAAAAATCAGAGTGCAACACAACGCAGCCAAGCGTCCTCAAAGTCAACCCAGTAATGGCGGGAGGCGGCTCGACAGAGCCCGGGAAACACTTAAGTCAACTCGGCGAACTATCCGCCACTACTCTTTCAAATATCTAACTCAGAACATGACAATTACAAGCTATAACTTCTTAAACATACATATAACTAATATAATATTGTACAGTACATTTCTCAAGAAAGTATCAAAGAATTCTGCTACACCAATAGCACAATATAATTATGTGTAAATAAATCAACAAAGAGTTCATATCGATGAGACATGGCATCAGTGACACGACCAGTACGCAAGGGGGATGGGGTAAGGGAGGATTCTAGAAACTTTACCAATTAAGCTCTAATACAATATCATACATTTATACAGGTATAATATATACAACCTAGCAACAACACTGCCTCCACACATGTTCTCACAATATATGTAAATCGAGTACTAAGTAACATCAGTGCAAAGTAACAATAGACTATTGCATTTGAAATCAAGGAAATTTATATATCATAATAGTACATACGTATACTGGCATAATGCATCCGGCATATCAAAGTATACATATTACATAATACATACAGTATGTTATATACAGCAATGCATGAATTTAATAATAGATACATATAATCACATTTCATGAAACATTGCATAATCTATTCTGCCTTATTCTATACTACGGTATGAACACATCATACACCAATCATATTTGGTGTATGTGGGGCCATAACACACATTCATCTGGTGCACACTTACCTGGTGAACACTCACTTGGTGGACACTCACTTGTGCATACTCACTTGGTGCACAGTCACCAGGTACATACTCACTTGGTGCACACTCACCTAGTGCACTCACCAGGTGCACACTCACCAGGTGTACACTCACCAGGTGCACACTGTCACACATCACTCACCTTGGCCTTGTGTTACGTGAGGTTACAGTTAAACAGTGGGGGATCATGTTACTGATCCTGTAACCCCACGCCGTGGGTCTTTGCTCCCTCCACTAGGGTATCATGCATCATCCCCCCATGGAGCTCTCCAAGTCATGCCTCAAGACCAGTCACCACTGTAACGTACGTTTATGTTACGTTGTTGGGTAGATTAGATACACATTGTTTAGTGAGTTTTCATATTTATTTAGTAGTCCTGGATACAGCAGTGTCGTAGACATTGAGACGAAGCCTGGAGCAGAGCAGAGAGCTAAGTGAGGCCGGAGTCGTGGAGCTCTATGCGGGAGAGCGTGGCGGCTCGATTGGGAATTGCGAGTGTCTGAACTCTGGGAGCGAGAGCGTTGTAGCTGTATGCGGTCGTATTCTGCCGACTGCTCTGTGTCGAAGCTGTAGCGTCTTGGGTCAATTAGAACTGCCCACGCCGAGTACTACATTCTTGACTGGAGATTGCACTGTTTTGCTATTCTCGAATTGCTGGCTTATATATGGTTACTACACCTCACAGTAAGATAGGAGGGTGGAAAAACCGTTACCTGTAAATAGGGATAGGATTATAGCTCGTGTAATTAGTTATGCCTATTAAGATAATGAGATAATGGAGCGAATATAAGCTTACTCGCTACACCACTATTTGAGCTTGGACCCAAGGGAGAGAGGAGAAGGTCCAGCACACACTGCTTGAGCTCAATCCTGCAGTGTGTGACACCCCCACCAGGCCTGCCCACCTGTGCGTGCAAAGCTTTGCCAGACTTCCGGCCGTATCCTCAATCTTACCTCTTCCTTTCCGGTCGCCAGCTGCGTAATCTTCTCTGCGTAGCGCAAACGCAAGTGGTTCGGATATAATATCGTATCTACAGCCCAGGACTTCTTTCTATAAAATGCCAGTACTAGAATTCAAAATATAATGTGTTGCCAACCCAGGGTCACTTTCTAAGTAATGCCAGTACCAGTATTCAAATATAATACCATGTTGCCAACCCAGGATTTCCTTCAATGTGATGCCAATACCAGTGTGGTATAATCATATATTATTTACTCACAATGCTCAATGAGATGGAGGCGACACCAAAAAGAATAATAAAATAATAAAGTTTACTCAAAACCAAACTACAGACACGTGAGATACATATATGTATGTTCATATCGAAATGATAATAGTGATGATCCCCCGATGTGACAGCAGCGCTCCTCTGGTGGCCGCCGGCAACTCGCATCAGCTGATCGAGTTTAAATGAACCACAGGCCCTCACTGGGGGGGGGGGGGACACCGTCAACGTAGGTTCACAAACCTTCACAGGTCGGTCACTCATGCCACCTGCCGACTCTTAAAAACACTAGTAAATACCTAGTATAACAATAGACCTATCTTGCCTAACATCAAGGGAAAATGGGAGGGAAAAATGGTCTACCTTATCAAGTCCTGCCCTCAGACGTCTGGACTCCGATGGTCGCCGGGGTTCCTCACGTCGTCTCTTGACGTTCCAGATGAGTCACCAGTCCATAGGCGTCGTGAAATCTCTCGTCATCTCCGTACTCGCTCCCGTAGCGAAGTTCCTGGGCGCTGGTTCGTCCAGTTGTCACTGCATACGTCGTTTCCCTCAAGCACTCATCCATAGAGAGCACTCACTCATGGATCAGGATGCGTCTTCTCCCTTCTGAGTTCCCAGTGGGTGTGATCCAATCACAACAGTTCTGCATCTCTTGGAGTTCCACTGACGGCGAGCCACGTCTTGCTCCTGCCACAGTCACTCCCTCGACCCTTCCCAAGACTATCAGCTCACACAGCTCGCAGCGCTCTTACACTGCTGAAACTCTGCTCCTCG
>WNGS01066681.1:1187197-1207759 GCA_020271785.1 Procambarus virginalis | reverse complement strand
TTATGGTCAGACATTGGACAACCGACTGTTAGAAAGGCGGGTCCAGGAGCTAACAGCTCAAGCCTACTGGCACAAATAGTAAATACATTCATACTAAAGTGACAGTTGCCCACATTGGGAGATATGGCCAAGTTGTTACTCAAGCCTGTTGAGTCATTATAATCATGATGAATCACCCTATAATCGCCATGGGTAGGAATCCTAAACTTCTAGAGGTTCCCTTAATGGCTTGGCGCTTTCCCCCTGATAATTCCCTCCCCTCGGGGGTTCCCTTTTCCCTGGATACTACCCACAACAACTGCCTAACTCCCAAGTAGGTATAAATACCCTTTGGTGAATAGCGGCATCATATGACAGGAAGCGTGCCCAACTGTTCCTGCCATGCTCGGGAACTGAACCCGGGTCTCCCCGGTTGTAAACCGAGAACGTAGACCGTTGTGCAACGGAGCTTAGGGATGATTCAACATGATGGGATAACTTCCGGGTCATCAGCGTTCTCAGAATTATTATTTTTTTATTTTTGGTATTTTCTGTCATCATATTTTCTGTTTCACTGTTTCTGTTGGGCACTTTAAGAATATGTGATCGAAACGCGCATAGATCTGGCAACGTGTGCATCAGATAGATCTGGCAACATGTGCATCAGATAGATCTGGCAACGTGTGCATCAGATAGATCTGGCAACGTGTGCATCAGATAGATCTGGCAACATGTGCATCAGATAGATCTGGCAACGTGTGCATCAGATAGATCTGGCAACGTGTGCATCAGATAGATCTGGCAACATGTGCATCAGATAGATCTGGCAACGTGTGCATCAGATAGATCTGGCAACGTGTGCATCAGATAGATCTGGCAACATGTGCATCAGATAGATCTGGCAACGTGTGCATCAGAAATATCTGGCAACATATGCATCAAATAGAGTTGACAACATATACATAAAAATGATATGGTTATTGTTAAATGTTCAGATTTTTACAAGTATATAGAAATTGTTTTCAATATGAGATCAGAGTGATTATTCTCTAAACAACAATAAACATTATCCACAACAATGTAAGTGAAGAGAAGTATATAAGTGAGAGGGAAATCAGTATAAGTAAAGAGAAGTGTGAAAGAAAGAGCAGTGTAAGGGACGAGTGTGAGAGGTGTAAATGAAAGTAACAATATGAGCAAGAGAGATATTGTGTAAGTGAAGATAACAGAAAAAGCGAGAGAGAGAGAGAGAGAGAGAGAGAGAGAGAGAGAGAGAGAGAGAGAGAGAGAGAGAGACAGAGACAGAGACAGAGACCAATATAAGGGAAGAGTATAAGTGAGAACGAGGAGCCTCTTGACAAACCCATTTGCCGTCTTGAACAAGGTCTATCACCAGTTGCAGGGTGCGGTTGTAGTCATCAAAGGAGAGACAGCGAGGCAGACTGCCGGGGACCATGAACTTGAGCCAGCACCCTCCTCTAGCAGCCACAGCCTTCTGCAGACACGCCAGCTCGCAGTCCATAACCGAGTAGTTGGCCTGGTCCACGCACGGGTACCCGAAGGTGTTGAGCATCTTGTACTGCGTCCCTCGTGTGGAAGAGATCACACCACGATCACCATTTATTCTGATTTCAAGATTTGTATTTATATATGGCTGCGGAAGTTAATATGAGACACATTCCATAAATATATATCAGAAAACTTTTCACCCCTGAAGGATTCCAACCTGGACAGCAAAGACCTCCATGTCCCTTGGTGAGTCCAGTACTGTAACCGCTCGAATACTGGACACACCAAGGGGCATGGAGGCTCGGCTGTCTGGGTTGAAATCCTTCAGGGGTGAAGTGTTTTCTATATATATATATATATATATATATATATATATATATATATATATATATATATATAATATATATATATATATATATATATATATATATATATATATATATATATATATATAATAATATATTTATATATATATAATTCACTGTTCTGGGGGGAAAGGAAGCCAGAGTGTATTCATGCACAAATGGCTTTTATCAAGGTCAGTGGAAGTTAACAAGAAACACATTCTGCATCTATATATGATACAGAATGTGTTTCATATATAAATATAATATATATATATATATATATATGTGTGTGACACATTCGTCCTCCATACATAATAGTACATATGTAACTGTGTAGTCATGTACAGAATTATCATACATATGTGACTGTGTAGTCATGTACAAAGTTTCCGTACATATGTTACTGTGTAGTCATGAGTAGTGGACAATAGGACTAGAAGCAATCACTTTTGTTTTTTCAGTGAAAGCCGAAAAACAGCTAGAACGGAAGTCAATCACTTCCGTTCTAGCCGTTTTTCGTTACCTCGGCTGATCGGCTTCCGTCCTCGCCATTTTTCGTTACCTCAGTGAGTGATTGTTCGTAGCTTGCATCATTTTTCGTTACCACAGCATCTATAAACCATAGGCTACAAGCAATCACTGAGAGGATTTTAAAGTGATTGCCTTCCGTCTGGGTCATTTTACGTTACCTGACGTCTGATTGCCTTCTGTCTGGGTCATTTGTCATTACCTCAACGAGTGATTGCTCATAGACCATATCTTTTTCATAACCTCAGCATCTGATTGCTTTCTGTCTGGGGGTGTTTCCCATTACCCAAGCGAGTGAATGCTCGTCTTTTATTTCCTGAAAATTTTGCTCAAGGGGATTAAAGGGTTGCCTCCCGTCTGGGGTGTTTCCCCAATATCCCAGCAACCAGCACAGGTGCATTCATCTTCCCACATTAAGCCCGTCTTCCTTAATGACGTATTTCATACTGTTTCCCATTTTTCAAGTTAATTTTCTAGCTAAGATCGTATATTGAACATAAGTAAATGAAATTAAAGAAGGCCTTTACAGGATCTCCTATTTACTCCCAATCTATGTTTCCCATTTTCAAAGTTCATTTTTCTAGCTAAGATCGCATATTGAACATGACAAATTAAATTGCAGAAGATCTTTGTCGGATCTCCTATATATTTCCAATATATTTTAACCAAAATATCGACTACCACTATTAAATGAACTGCAGTAGGCCAATTCCCTATCTAATTAATACCCCACTTTCATTTACATTTATACACTTCAATCACGCCACTCTATCAATATTCAGAAGGACCTAATTTGCTCACCTTGCTTATATTGATAGGAACACTACCGAACCCCAGTTGAAGTCTCCAACATGTAAATATTTGTTTTATTATACAATTTTCAAAAATATAGCTATAACATCGCTCAGACTTTTTCATTTATTCCTCCCACACTGCCAATCCGTGTATGTCTCATTAACGCTAAAAAACATACACCCCACACCACACTCTACCGTATCCAATTCAAATCCTCATTCATTGTACATATATATGAATGAGGCTGGATGGATATAAATAGGAGCTGCCTCGCATGGGTAAAAATAGGCTTTCTGCAGTTACTTTCATTCTTATGTTCATATTATCTCAATAAACACGACATCAGCTCCAAGGTGTGTTGTTCTGTGAACAACATTCTTATTCTGTGACATATTTTATGCATATATAATGTATTTTGTGCATAACCTTGAGGTTACCTTGAGGTGCTTCCGGGGCTTAGCGTCCCCGCGGCCCGGTTGTCGACCAGGCCTCCTGGTTACTGGACTGATCAACCAGGCTGTTTGATGTGGCTGTTCGCAGCCTGACGTATGAGTCACAGCCTGGTTGATCAGGTATAAGATGACATATTTTATATGTAGAATTATATTTTGTCTAAAAATGGGATATTTTGTGTGTAAATGGCATATTTTTGTGTAAATGACATATTTTGTTTGTATGTATAATATATTTTGTGCATGACATATTTTGTGTGTAAATTATATATTCTGTGTATAATTGGCATATTTATGTAGAAATGTTATACGTGTGTGTAAATGCCATATTGAGTGTAAATTGGTTTGTGAGTTTTATGATGCATGTTTTAATTTTGTGTATTTCTAGTGAATGTATGTACAAGTATAGCAATTTGTGTGAGCGGTGTTAAATTATTATATTTTAGTGTGCCTTATCACAAACTCAGCTCTTATTATTAATCATTAATATATTTTAATGTGACATAAACACCCTGGTTTATTCATATGAATAGTATGTAGATGGGTATTTATTCATGTAATTATAATATTTGGTGTGTTTCGATATAATATGGTATTTTAAAAACATTTTAGACTTGCTTGAATAATATGGTCACCTTGCTGATTGGTATGCATTGATATGAATTAACAGTACAACAAATTAAAAAATCACTTGGGGTGAATGAGCTATAAGATTACTGAAATCTTATTCTTAAAACATGTTAAGGATTAATATGATATAAGTTACCTCTGATTAAATGGGGGCAATGGCAGCAAAAACAGGCTATTTATGCATGTATGGGTTGTGGAGTTTGTGTATGTATGTATGCATGCATGTATGTATGTATGTATGTATGTATGTATGTATGTATGTATGTATGTATTTGTGACTGTTCGCTTAGAAACAAGTTAGCTGATTTTTGTAGTAAGATTGGGATTTTCTAGGTCTAGGAATGATTGACCTATAAATATAGTGGCTAGCATCCAGCCGAGTTGGTAGATGAATGAATTACGGTGCGACATTTGGGCAGCTATTTGATGGATGTTAGGACAGTTGACTAACCTAAGAACACAGGTACCAATCTGCTGAGCTGCCAGTTGCATGATAACTACTTGTGGATTATAGCACGATGTCTAGCTACAGAATTACATAATTGCTGGTGCTGTTGTTGTATAGAAAATTAACTATATTTAAATAGATGAGAAATTGTTGTATATCTCCTTGCAATGAACCAGTATTGAGATTACAGAGATTATCATCTGAAATATTGAGCTTCCCCATTGAAACTTGTTATAAAACTAGAATGTAAACTATTATTGCTAATAAAATATATAAAATCTATATTCTTTAACCTGTGGTTAGGTTAGATTGAGGGTCGTTGGTCTAGCCATTTTTAATAATAATATTATTATTATGATCATTATAACACATTAAGTATTTTACAAAATAAGTAAGGTACAAGTTTATGCAAGGCATCATTGAGTAGCCTGTGATGTCACCCACTGCTAAAAGTAGTGATTATCACACCTCAGTGCTAATGAAAGGTTAAACTAATCCCTCACTGGAATAGCTTGTGATGTCATGCCTCTGATAAGACGACTTTTTCTATTGGTACAACAACACATCTTGGAGCTGATGTCGTGTTTATTGAGATAATATGAACATAAGAATGAAAGTAAGTGCAGAAAGCCTATTTTTACCCGAGGCAGCTCCTATTTGTATCCATCCAGCCTCATTCATATATATGAACAATGAATGAGGATTTGAATTGGGTATTGTAGAGTGTGGTGTGGGGTGTATGTTTTTGAGTGTTAATGAGACATACACGGATTGGCAGTTTTGGTGGAATAAATGAAAATGTCTGAGCGATGTTATAGCTTTGTTTTTTTGAAAATTGTATAATAAAAGAATAATTGCATGTTGGTGGAGACTTCAACTGGGGTTCAATAGTGTTCCTATAAATATAAGTAAGGTGAGCAAATTAGGTCCTTCTGAATATTGATAGAGTGGCGTGATTGAAGTGTATAAGTGGAGATGAAAGGGGGGTATTAATTAGATGGGGAATAGGTCTACTGCAGTTCATCTAATAGTGGTATTTGATGTTTTGGTTAATATAGATTGGAAATAAATAGGAGATCCGACAAAGATCTACAATTTAATTTATCATCTTCAATATGCGATCCTAGCTAGAAAATGAACTTTGAAAATGGGAAACATAGATTGGGAGTGTCTAGGAGATCCTGTAAGGGCCTTCTGCAATTTCATATTCTTATGTTCAATTAGCGATCTTGGCTAGAAAAAGAACTTTGAAAAATCGTAAACAGTATGAAAATACGTCATTAAGGAAAACAGGCTTAATGTGGGAAAATGAATGCACCTGTGCTACTTGCTGATGTAACGGAAAACACCCCAGACAGGAGGCGACCCTTTATCCCCTTGAGCAAAATTTTCAGGGACTAGAAGACGAGCAATTGCTCGCTGGGGTAACGGAAAACACACCAGATGAAAAGCAATCAGATGCTGAGGTAATTAAAAATTATATAGTCTATGAGCAATCACTCGCCAAGTTAACAAAAAATGACCAAGACGGAAGGTATCCAAATGCTGAGGTCACAAAACAACCCAGACAGAAGGCAATCAGATGCTGAGGTAAGAAAAAATGACCCAGACGAAAGGCTATCACTTTAAGATTCTCTCAGTGATTGCTTGTAGTCTATGGGCAATAGACACTGAGGTAACAAAAAACAACACGAGCTATGAGAAATTGCCTTCCGCTGCGGTAACTCGCCAAGGTAATGTAAAATGACCCAGACAGAAGGTATACAGATGCTGAGGTCACAAAACAACCCAGACGGAAGGCAGTCAGATGCTGCGGTAACCATAAACGACCCAGAAGGAAGGCAATCAGACGCCGAGGTAACGAAAAACGGCTAGTACGGAAGGCAATCACTGAAAATAACAAAATTGATTGTTTCTAGTCCTACTTTCCACTACTGTCTGTCCACAAAATTACAGCACATATTGTGAGTGTGGATACAGAAAGACTGCTACCAAAATATACTAATATATATATATATATATATATATATATATATATATATATATATATATATATATATATATTACCATATATATATATGGTAATCTTGGACATAGCTATTTCATCAGATCACTTCATTTTTCATTTGCATATATGCTTGGGGACCATTGAAGCTTGTTCGCATTTCTGTTGCTCACGTGGCCACACTAAAATGAAGTGATTTGATGAAATAGCTATGCCCAAGATTACCATCAAAGTGCCGCCGGGAGGGGAGGGGTGGTCAAATAGCTTCAGTTATCATCTCCTTATGTGCTGTTATTGATGGCCGAGTGGATTAAGGCACCATGATACCAGTTGCAATGTGCTCCTGGAGGTCCGGGTTCAAGTCACTTCTGGGTGTGGAGTTTTCATTTGCATATGTATATATATATATATATATATATATATATATATATATATATATATATATATATATATATTATATATATATATAATATAGTAACTGTGAAGTCAATGTATAAAATATTTGCAGGTATAGTGACTGTGGAGTAGTAGGTACAAAACACTTGGATTGACAGTTACCATGAATAAGGAAACATGCATATCATGTGTTGTGATGGTAGACCTTTCAGAGCACCCACCTCTTTCATCGAGATCTTCACATCAGGGTTCCAGTACGGGTAGACGGAGCTGCTGTCCATCAGGACGCTGAGGGCCACGTTGCCCTGCTGGTGGTGCACCAACAGCTTCCAACCTTCTTCTTCAGGTTGGGGTTAGGCGGCTCCTTAAGCTTAATGTAGAGGTTGTTGAACGGACCTGACGACCACACGCTGTCACCTGGCCGAGTGGAGCAGGACAGGTCACGGATCATTGTTTGGTCTACACAGAGAGGTACAGGAAGAATGACTGATCTACACATAGAAGTAGAGGATGAATGACTGGTCTACACATAGAAGTAGAGGCTGAATGACTTCATCCTCTACTTCTATGTTCTTACTATGAACCTGAAGGTGTTCTTACTCCTGTAAGAACACCTTCAGGTTCTTACAGGATTATCTACCAGGGTCATCCACAGCTCTTCCAGGCTGCTACACCAAGAATTATTCCTTGAACAGCAAGGATGCTTCACCACTGGTATTACAGAAGCACATGACACTCCTCTTCACTGCTTCTCACACAGCTCGAGGTCCCACTCCTCACTGTGGGGCTACTCTTCCTCAGAGCATACTGCTCCTTCAACTGCCTTGGAATTTTATCCACTAACTCCCTCTACTGGCTCGAAGTTCTCTCAGCAACTCCTTCTCCCAGACAAACCACAGAGTTTGTTGTACAGAGGGCGCGCCCTGGTCCCAGTGTCTGACGTTGGCGCGCTCCTTAGCCCACAAAGTCGCTATTTAAACTGCTCCACAGGGCTCCTCTCCTCGACTCGAGCGCTAAGTCGTCCCCAGGCTTCACACAAGAACGCCGGACTTGTTCTCCTCTTGACGGAGCACGTAACAAGAGAGTCTTCCTCTGCTACCAGGAACTCAAAGACACTGCAACCTTCTCCTACGACTTCCACTACTCGAGTAAGGTCAAGAACCTCTGACTTGAGCCTCATGTCTTCCTCACAAAATTTCGACATCTCATGTCAAGTCATTTATTTATATCCTTACTCACTGCCCATACTGTTAACTATTCCTCAACATTAACCAAGTGTTTACAGTATACATTCACGTGTCTATATCTCTTTGACCTCTTAGTTAGGTCAGGTCTGGCAGAATAACTCTCAGGGGTAGATTCGTTTTTCCAGCAGCCTTAGATCATAACAGAGGGCACCAGGTGAGTGTGCACCAGGTGAGTGTGCACCAGGTGAGTGTGCACTAGGTGAGTGTGTACCATGTGAGTGTGCACCAGGTGAGCGTGCATCTGGTGAGTGTGCACCAGGTGAATGTGCACTAGGTGAGTGTTGTTATGACCCCATGTAGCCTGGATGGAACAAATCTACTCACTGAGAGAGTTACTCTACCTACCGGACCTAATTGAGAGATCAGAGGAAAGATTTCTATATTAAAATGATTGAATAAACTTCAGTGAGTATCATCTAAGATGACGTAAAACGTCATTTTAGGAAAAGAGCAGAAGGTGGGCGCTGATAATGAGTGACATAAAATGAGATGTCGATACTTTGGGGCATGAAGTGAGGCTAGCAGGACATCTTGACCACACTTGAGTTGCCGCAGTTGTCAGAGGTGCACATGCGTTCCAGTGTCCTAGAAATATAGAGGAATACGGCCCTGGATGCAGTGTTTGAGTGACGACTACAGTGCATAACTGCTGAAGAAGCTGTCAAGGGCGCGACACATGTTACCTCTTGGTATTTATGAAGATATGGAAATGGTCTCAAGCCTATTGGTAATCGTACCTGTGTGGAGCTCTAAATCGTGATTTCCTCTGGTGGAGGAAGATTATTAGCAGGTGTATTGGTGTGGAGCCTGCCGGATGACTGTGTAAGCTCAAGTCAGGAGCAGAAGAGCTGTGAGGCAGACATTAAGGAACTTTGTTGGACGTCTTAAAGAGACGCCATTTTGGGGAGCGCTGGAGCTGAGCGCCCTGCGCTTCAAAAATCTGCAGTAAGCTCATTAATCAGTTGTTAGAATAGCTATCAGTGCTTGATCGTGTGCCCAGCAATCGTGGCGAGTGTTTATGTATATAGTACATATATTTTATTGCGCTAGGCGAGCTAAAATAAGAGAGTAGAGATAGGAGGACATGCTGGAGAGAGGAGTGGTAAATCTTCTCTCGATGGTGGTCAAGAGGCAACTGAGGGGGTGGGAGGCCCCCAGCTGCACGGCCTGGAAGGATGTTCCCAGCGGCATATCAAGGCATGTCTCTCGCTTGGACCTGTCCAGCTTGGGGAAATATCCATCACAGTCGAACGACGCAATGCGGTGTTGGAGGGCGAAATTTAATGCTTGGATATAGTTTATTCTTTATGTTCTGTTTGGGAAACAATTTTATTGGCATGATAATGGAATTGTAGGTTTGTTTGGGAAGGAGTTCGTGGAGAAACTTCAAGGTTAGAGAAGTTGATGGAGGAACTTTGAGGTCAGAGAAGAAGTTAATGGAGGAACTTCAAGGCTGGAGAAGAATTGTGTGCTGAACGCTGTGGTAGACCAGAACTCCACAGTGAGGAGTTGATTTCAGGCAGTGAAGAGGAGCTTCACGTGTCTCTGTGGAATCAGTGGTGGAGCGTCACTGATGTTGGAATAGGACTTCGTTGTGCAGCAGTTTGGGAGAACTGCAGAAGTGCCTTTCCTGATATTTTGGAAGACCTAGAGTTATATATTGGTAGTGAGCCTCTAGGAGCAAAACAGAGGTTCATGGTGGACATATATGAATATATAAGGTGAGTGTTTGAATACTTATTGACATGTAAAACACAGTGTAAGGTGAGAGATTGATTTCTTCTTTTGGGGGGTGATACTTATTTCGATGTTTCTAGTATTTCAGCCCAAAGCTGAGTTTCATATATTTTTAGGGCTGAGGATATAGTATTGTTGTGGCAGGATTTCAGTCCCATTTAGTGAGTGAGTAGTAAATGGTAAGCCAAAAGTTAAGCAGCCAAGTAATATGGACAGTTGGTGAAGCCAGGATATGATGTTGGAATGCTACCGGGTCGTAGCAGGTTAGAGTGTTGTATGATAATGTTCTGTATTTTTTTATGTCATGTATTTTTTCCGTTTATTAAATGTATTTTGTTAGCTGGCATTATCTCTTGTCTTGGTGAGGCTTCCCAGAAAGTGGGAGAGACTGAGAGGGTCACGGCTGCAACAGGGTGGCAGAAGATACTAATTCACGAAGGGGGAATTAGGAGATCATTCCAAACAAGGAGAGAGTGAAGAGTCACGGCGGCTTGAGTATGGTGTGTACACAAGAAAACGAGGCCAGTGTTGAAGCCGCATCCCTAAGTATGTGATGCTGAACCCCTCTCCAAGATCAAAAGGCATAGAGGGTGATCTAGGTAAATTATAAGCACTCCAGTGTCCATTGCTGGTCGACCGACGGTAGCGGGAGTGTGGCTGCCAAGGTTGGTTGTTTGTTCCGTCAGAGAGTGGTTGGGGACGTTGTCCACATGTACGTAAGTAACAGTCTGGTACAACAGCCAGAGCTCTCTTTTGGAGGTTTAAGTCCCATAAGCCCCAACCCCCTCAAGNAGCTAAACATAAAGGAAATTACTAAGAAATGATTAGCAATTTCTGTTCGTCACATTACCACTAACTAAAGTGTGACAAGGATAAAGCGCGTTACAAACATCGGAGTCTGGAGTCACCCAAGTGGGAACATGTTGATGCAAGAGAGTAACACATCTAGCATAAAAAAGATGACTAGACATGTTTAACATAACAGTTATGAAGCTTAAGGTAAGTCAAACATCATAGAAATTTTGCTTAAAAAAATTGGATTGATCTTGTACATTCCATTGTAAATTGGTGTTGAAAGTATTATAGCATTGACTAATGAGGATTGACTATCAATTTTCCCTCTAGGAACCCATTGTTGAAGGCAATACACCTTTCCGAGTCCCAATTTATATCATGATTGACCAAACCAACATGCAGGAATACATTGTCAGGGAGGAAAGATATTGCAAGCGCCTCATGACATACAAATATGCAGTAAGAACTGGACAGGTGTCGAATGCTATATTCCTGCATGTTAGTTTGGCCAATAATGCAATAAATAGGAACTCATCAAAGGTATTGCCTTCAACAATGGTTTCCTTCAGGGAAATATTATAGAATCAGCCCTCGATAGTTGTTGACTACGGATAGGATGCTTAAGATGTGGTAGCATGACTAATACTTGGAGGCTGGTGTGGTGGTGGTGATGACTAATACTTGGAGGCTGGTGTGGTGGTGGTGATGACTAATACTTGGAGGCTGGTGTGGTGGTGGTGATGACTAATACTTGGAGGCTGGTGTGGTGGTGGTGATGACTAATACTTGGAGGCTGGTGTGGCGGTGGTGATGACTAATACTTGGAGGCTGGTGTGGTGGTGGTGATGACTAATACTTGGAGGCTGGTGTGGTGGTGGTTGTGGTGGCGTGGTGGTGACAACCACGGGAACAACAGCATCCCAGCATGCACTCCAGCAGCTCGATGAAGGTCAGAACACTGGCTCCCAGCAGCAGCCCCATCACACCACCTGTAGGCACGCCAGCAATGAGCTCACACCACCACTAACTCAACACCAGCATGAAGAGAAAGATAAATAGATAGACAGGGAAATAGAGACAGAAATAATACATGGGAAAGACAGACAGCACAAGACTTGCTAGTCGATGACTTGTAGTCGTGGACTAGCAAGTACTGATTATCTGTTGGGGCAGTTATATAGACTATCTAATCACGATAATTAATACTAACTTCTGTGGGAAAATAGTTCCTCATAACAGAGATGAAGGCTCTTGGAGAACCCACTCTATTATCCGGCTCTCGGAGAACCCACTCTATTATCCGGCTCTCGTTGGGGAAACTTTGGGCTGTTCTCAGTTATCTTACAACTACACAACTAGTAGTAGTTGTGCGACAACAGTCACCGCTGCCACACTAAGCTCACACACACGATAACAGTCTGACACTATTGTTACAACCCCCTGGCCATACACCGCCATGTGAGGTGACGTTAACAATGTGTTTAGTCGATATGAAAAGCTACAAAATAAATTTTCTAGCTTTTTCTAAAAGGTGTACATTTAAATTTACAATTACGAAATAAATGGGTAAAGTATTCCGATGTTTTACAACTCTGTAAGCAAGGAAATCGTATCCAATGATTGCATTCCACCTTCTTTATTGAAATTCATTCTATTTCCTCTAGTAGACAAAGCGGACTGCAACTCATTATGATAGACCTCATCTAAATACTTCACACTACCTTAAACGTTAAATATGTTTCCTCATAGTCTCGACTTCTTCAGAGAAAACCAGTTTGTTTATGAGTCTATGATCACTACATATATTTCTTAAGTATATGTGAAGTGTAGTGTCCATTCTCTGTAGTCTTATATGATTGCCTTCATCGTTTGTTGTAATTATGACCATAAAACTGCACAACATTTATTTATTTATTTATTTATATTTACAAGAGTTCTTACATTCTTGTACAGCCACCAGCACGCATAGCGTCGCGGGCAGGTCCTTAATCCTAATTTTCCCCGAATACGACCTGCCAAATCGTTTAACAACCAGGTCTACTAGATTAGTAGACAGTTTAGTAATATCACTAGTTCACTAATATTACTAGTTCAGTAATACATTACTGCCAGTGCGGTCTCGGGCGATTGGTAATTCAAATTTCTAGTTGCGAGACCCTCCTTGTATTGGGGCTTGTTGCTCGTTACTTGACATAATATTGTGTCAGATAGTTACTGACGATCATCGCTCCAAGACCCTTCTCTTCGGTTGTCTTAGAAAGTCTTGTTCCCATCTTGTCTTATTTGACACCATTACATCCAAAGTGTATTGTCATACCTTCACCCACAGTATGAAGGCAGAGGGAGCGGCGAATGCCGTCCACTGGCCACCACTCTTCAGTCCAAGCTTGTAACCTGTTCCCAATATCGAGGACTTTGTACTTATTTTGCAATGATTTCTGTGGAATTTTTGTTATGGCATTTTGAATGTTGATGTAAATTACAATTATGGAATGTTTGGAGTCCCAGTGTTTGTATATGGAACTAAATAATTCTAATGAATTAAGAGAGAGAGAGAGAGGGTACACTCACCAACGTCACACATGAGAGAGTACACTCACCAACGTCACACATGAGAGAGTACACTCACCAACGTCACACATGAGAGGGTACACTCACCAACGTCACACATGAGAGGGTACACTCACCAACGTCACACATGAGAGGGTACACTCACCAACGTCACACATGAGAGAGTACACTCACCAACGTCACACATGAGAGGGTACACTCACCAACGTCACACATGAGAGGGTACACTCACCAACGTCACACATGAGAGGGTACACTCACCAACGTCACACATGAGAGGGTACACTCACCAACGTCACACATGAGAGAGTACACTCACCAACGTCACACATGAGAGGGTACACTCACCAACGTCACACATGAGAGGGATGAGGGTGTAGGCCCACTCCTCCAGCACCTGCTGGTACGCCAGCTCCTGCAACAACAACAACAACAACAACAGTTCCTCACATTCCAGTTCTAGGCTCCTGAGAGTACCTCATCTACTGCCTCCTCATGGTACCTCGCAATGGATACATTCTATTCAAAACCTTTGAAAAGTCACATGTAAAGTATGTGGAAAATACCATTTATCATAACTTGGTTAAAATGTTTTAACAAAATCCCACACAAAAAAAAGATAAAAAAAAATCCACAACCGGTTAAAAAACAAATGGAGCCCAAGTAAAGGCTCCAAAAAGGCTAAAGCAGACTTGAGCCTCAGACTGCGCCATGCATCAGCTGGAGGATAGAATCACACTGTCAGTAATGGTAATTGACTATCAGTTGCATGAAGAGTCATGACAAATGAGTCGTGCTTTTAAATCTCTTAGAGTCTGTATTTGAGTTGGGTTGAAGGCTTATCAACCTCGGGAGGGTTATTAAAGCCACTACACCAGCTTACTGACCAACCAGCAGGTATACTTGAGTCCTGAACATTCTCCGGACACAAGTAAACTCTCAGTGTATATACACTGCAAGCGAGGTACACTTCTCAGTGTACGTATCTCTTCACCTTCAATAGGTAACTGTCGGTCGAAATTTCATGAACTGATTTCTGTATCAGAATTCAATTAACATGAAATTATATATTTCCAAGAGCTTAAGAATATGTACCAGTTTTTATATATCATATATTTTTTTCGTATATTATGTATAGCATATTCCACCCATCCTCCTGTTTAGATAGAACTTATTATGACGAGTGTCAATAGTCACGAATTCGTACAAACTTAGCTTTAACATAGTAGTATACTGAGTAGTAAGGAAATCTTCGAAAAATAAATGAAAATATAAAAAAATTAAATATTCCTAGGCCTAGTATAAACACACATTATAACACACATATGTACTATATTAGGCCTCGGATATCGTGAATTAGGCCTAGGAAGGTTAGGTTAGGTTAGGTTAGATTTGGTTAGTTTAGTTTGTCAAAGCAACATAAGTAGAAAATAGTTTTCAGTTTGTCCAACTCAATAGTGCTGATTTCTACTTTTAAATTTGGTTGTACGTCGGTATATTACTATGGTCCTCCTTGTTATCTAGTACTACCAAAACAGGAGGTGGAGCTGTATATTCGCATATCTTAAACACTGTACAGGTGTTGACCTTAACACTGTACAGGTGTTGACCTTAACACACTGTACAGGTGTGACCTTAAACACACTGTACAGGTGTTGACCTTAAAACACTGTACAGGTGTTGACCCTAACACTGTACAGGTGTTGACCAACACTGTACAGGTGTTGACCTTAACACTGTACAGGTGTTGACCTTAACACACTGTACAGGTGTTGACCCTAACACTGTACAGGTGTGACCTAACACACTGTACAGGTGTTGACCTTAACACTGTACAGGTGTTGACCTTAACACACTGTACAGGTGTTGACCTTAACACACTGACAGGTGTTGACCTTAACACACTGTACAGGTGTTGACCTTAACACTGTACAGGTGTTGACCTTAACACACTGTACAGGTGTTGACCTTAACACTGTACAGGTGTTGACCTTAACACACTGTACAGGTGTTGACTTAACACTGTACAGGTGTTGACCTTAAAACACTGTACAGGTGTTGACCTTAACACACTGCACAGGTGTTGACCTTAACACACTGTACAGGTGTTGACCTTAACACTGTACAGGTGTTGACCTTAACACTGTACAGGTGTTGACCTTAACACACTGTACAGGTGTTGACCTTAACACTATACAGGTGTTGACCTTAACACACTGTACAGGTGTTGACCTTAACACTGTACAGGTGTTGACCTTAACACACTGTACAGGTGTTGACTTTAACACTGTACAGGTGTTGACCTTAACACTGTACAGGTGTTGACCTTAACACTGTACAGGTGTTGACCTTAACACACTGTACAGGTGTTGACCTTAACACTGTACAGGTGTTGACCTTAACACACTGTACAGGTGTTGACTTTAACACTGTACAGGTGTTGACCTTAAAACACTGTACAGGTGTTGACCTTAACACACTGTACAGGTGTTGACCTTAACACACTGTACAGGTGTTGACCTTAACACTGTACAGGTGTTGACCTTAACACTGTACAGGTGTTGACCTTAACACACTGTACAGGTGTTGACCTTAACACACTGTACAGATGTTGACCTTAACACTGTACAGGTGTTGACCTTAACACACTGTACAGGTGTTGACCTTAACACACTGTACAGGTGTTGACCTTAACACTGTACAGGTGTTGACCTTAACACTGTACAGGTGTTGACCTTAACACACTGTACAGGTGTTGACCTTAACACCGTACAGGTGTTGACCTTAACACACTGTACAGGTGTTGACCTTAACACTGTACAGGTGTTGACCTTAAAACACTGTACAGGTGTTGACCTTAACAGACTGTACAGGTGTTGACTTTAACACTTTACAGGTGTTGACCTTAAAACACTGTACAGGTGTTGACCTTAACACTGTACAGGTGTTGACCTTAACACACTGTACAGGTGTTGACCTTAACACTGTACAGGTGTTGACCTTAACACACTGTACAGGTGTTGACCTTAACACACTGTACAGATGTTGACCTTAACACTGTACAGGTGTTGACCTTAACACACTGTACAGGTGTTGACCTTAACACACTGTACAGGTGTTGACCTTAACACACTGTACAGGTGTTGACCTTAACACTGTACAGGTGTTGACCTTAACACACTGTACAGGTGTTGACCATAACACTGTACAGGTGTTGACCTTAACACACTGTACAGGTGTTGACCTTAACACTGTACAGGTGTTGACCTTAAAACACTGTACAGGTGTTGACCTTAACAGACTGTACAGGTGTTGACTTTAACACTTTACAGGTGTTGACCTTAAACACTGTACAGGTGTTGACCTTAACACTGTACAGGTGTTGACCTTAACACACTGTACAGGTGTTGACCTTAACACTGTACAGGTGTTGACCTTAAAACACTGTACAGGTGTTGACCTTAACACACTGTACAGGTGTTGACCTTAACACTGTACAAGTGTTGACCTTAACACACTGTACAGGTGTTGACCTTAACACTGTACAGGTGTTGACCTTAAAACACTGTACAGGTGTTGACCTTAACAAACTGTACAGATGTTGACCTTAACACACTGTACAGGTGTTGACCATAATACTGTACAGGTGTTGACCTAACAAACAGCTGTAGGGTGAGAGTTAAGTCTCAGCCTACTTAACACAAAACCTCACAAAGCTTTTGGATGACCTCACAAAAAATTCATCCATTTATAAAAAACGGATATGTGACAAACTATAAAATATCTATATAAAAATCCATAAAAGTGACTAATTAGCATAATAAATTGTAATTAAACCTCACACGCTGTAAATAATGTCCAACAATAAATTCTCCAACAATAACAATTGGCTTTGAAAAAATAACAATATAAAAATCAGTATATTAACTTTGCTCAAATGGATTAACAGCAGCACAAAATGTTTGGCAAATATAACAAGGAGGAGAAACATCACGGTAAACACAACTTCCTTCACAACCCGTCCTCGCAAATTCGTATAGTCAATATTGACTTATTAAATATGTGCATAGGTGACATACTTAACATAATAATTTCCCTTGAAAAGCTTCATAGAAAACACCGACCTCACCTAACCTACTTAGTATGTTAAGATAAGCATCTTATTGCTTCGTAATTACAATTATTACCTAACCTATACCTATAATAGGTTAAGTAACAATTGTAATTACGAAGCTATAAGATGCTTATTTTAACATACTAAGTAGGTTAGGTAAGGTCGGTGTTTCTATGAAGCTTTTCAAGGGAAACTATTATGTTTAGTGTGTCACCTAAGCACGTAACTAATAAGTCAATATTGACTATACGAATTTGCGAGGACGGGTTGTCCTTCAAGATGTCTCGTTGGATTTGCCAGGAAAAACTGACAGATACCTGTTTGATACATGTCTGTGTCAAAAATGCATAAAAATCGTAATAAATCAGTCAACTTAATCCCCCTTTTCAACGCCTGAGAGAACCTCTCAATAGATTACTGCAAAACTCACGCAAATATGGCCACGTCCTGTGGCATTTAACAACACTCGGAAAGCAGCTTAGATGAGTATGTCTTAAACAACTTAGATGATCATAATGAATTATTGACTGGTGACAACACCCGCTGCCAAAGACTCATACCACATACAGAACCATATGAAAACCCCACACACCTCAACATTCTAGATTTACTCAAGAGACTGAGCAGGCGCAACTCTATACTCATATTAAATACCTCACTCAACAACAACAATCAAATGTACACCTGATGACATCATTCCCCACGACAACCTCAATCTCATGAAACTGTAAATCCATTAACTAGGACCGACTCGTCCTAGTTAATGGACTTCACTCGGTCCGACCGCGGTCAAGATGGCTACCATGGCCAGTGGACGCAGTCCCCCCCCCCGGTGCATCTGGCACTGGCTCACCCCTCCTCAGACTATAACATTACTACTCCATGTACCTTATACAACGACCTCTCTCTCCCTCTGCCAACTTCCCGCCTTCCTCTCCCACAGGGGGTGAAGGGAACCTCCTAACCTGGGTAGATCCTGAGCTTGTGGTGGTGTTGTTGTCCGACTGCCTGGAGTCGGTGTAGACCTCGTAGGTGACGTCGGAGCAGGAGGCGTCACACCCGCACACATTCCGGCTCTGTCCTTGGCAATAGGCCGTGAGTTAAAGTATAATACGACTACTAATAATATACGCTCATACTACTATACCTATTGCTCATGAACTATATATTAGCCTAAGCTACTAATATACGGCTCATGATGAATTGTTTCAGGCACATAAACCGTGTTAATACCTTACTCTGCTGTCTTTCTGGAGCGATAGGTTGAGTGGTCTGTGTATAGCGATAACACTGTGTATAGTGGTCTGTGAACACAGGACAGACAGCAGACAGAGACCAAGAGAGACACACAAAGAAAGAGAGAGAGAGATGAAGAGTTGCGGAGATGCGAACTACTTCTAAAAACAACAGAGTAAGAGGAAACCAGACAGATACATAGACAGAGTCACAACGAGACATGAGAGAAATTAGGCGTATAGTCGGGTGGATTGGAGGACTGATGTCCCCTGTGAGAACGGTAAGTGTGTCCTGGAGTCTCAATACATCAAACAATACCCTCTTTTAACCCCCAGTATAACATACTGTTGGAATCTATCTCAAGCGGTTATTATGCAGTGCTAGACCAAACCTTGGGTCAGCGGCAAGTCAGTTAATGGTCAGAACAGTGACACCCTGACTGCTAGTAAGGCTGGGTGGTCCTAGGAAGGCTAAACTAGACATCAATGACCTACCTGATGCTACAAATAGTACAAGACATTGCATACTAGATGACTAGGTATGGCTCCATCTACAGGGGTAGTTATTGCCAGTTGTTTACTTCCATACGTCTTGAATGTCAGTATAAATATGTATGAGAATCACGCTATTAAGTATCGCACAGAGTGGATCAGGAATCCATAAAACTTTCCGTAGAAGGTTTGCCACTTATGGCTTTGGCCGCCTTTCCGCCCGTTGATAATTCCCTCCCCTCGGTGGTCTCAGCCTGTTTCCCCTGAATTGCCGTCTACTCCCACCACGCAACTGCCTAATTTTCCCAAGTAGGTATTAATTATCCCTTTGGTGATATTAGCCGGCATCATATGTGAAAGGAACTAGCTGGCCCAACTGTATCCCTGCCATATGCTCTGGGAATCCTGAACCCGCGGTTCTCCCCGGCTGGTAAACCCAGTGAGAACCGTAGACCGTTTAGTGCCAACGGGAGTTCGTAGGCGCTGATATCAACATGGATGGTCGGAATCACCTTCGGGTCATTCGCGTTTCTCCAGACATTTATTAGTTGTGTTTATTTGTGGTATTTTCGTGCTAGTCAATCATTTTCTGTTTCTCCACTGTCGTTTCTGCTTTGGCTGCAATTTAAAGAATCTGTTGAGTCTTGAATAGCCGGATCTGGCAGACAGTGTGCACATCAGATAGATTCTGCAAACGTGGTGCGATCTAGATAAGATCTAGCAATACATGTTCAAGTATCAGATAGATCAGGCACTACGTAGCTGCATCGGCAAGCTCTGGCAACGTGTGTGCATCAGGATAGATCTGATGGCAACATGGTGATCAGTCATAGATATGGCCGAACATTCGGTGCACTCCGTCGGATCTGGCATAACGTGTGCATCAGATAGCATCTGGCAAACATGGTGCATCTTAGCCCTAGATTTACTTGGCAACTCTGCTGCAATTCAGATACGACATCCGGCAACAATGTGCATCCGTAGGATCTGCCACATATTTACAGTACAAAAGAGGATCTGGCAACATAATCAGACAGATTGGCAATCAGATAAGTACTCTGGAAACATATGCATCAGATAGAGCTGCTAACTAATAGCATCAAAATGATAGGGTATGTTCAATTGGTCAACAGATACATCCAGTGACGAGATCTGGCCCACACAGTAAAGATCTGGCAGCATCATGAATTCATATAGAGCTTGACAACATATATGATTAGAATGATATCGTTATTTGTTAATGTTCAGATTTAGTACAAGTATAAGTAGGGGGGAGGGGGTA
>WNGS01066681.1:1129248-1143571 GCA_020271785.1 Procambarus virginalis | reverse complement strand
CCCTCACACTGTGTGTTGACCACTCCCCTCACACTGTGTTGACCACTCCCCTCACTGTGTGTTTACCACTCCCCTCACACTGTGTGTTGACCACTCCCCTCACACTGTGTTGACCACTCCCTCACACTGTGTTGACCACTCCCCTCACACTGTGTGTGACCACTCCCCTCACACTGTGTGTTGACCACTCCCCTCACACTGTGTTGACCACTCCCCTCACACTGTGTGTTGACCACTCCCTCACACTGTGTGTTGACCACTCCCCTCACACTGTGTGTTGACCACTCCCCTCACACTGTGTGTTGACCACTCCCCTCACACTGTGTTGACCACTCCCCTCACACTGTGTTGACCACTCCCCTCACACTGTGTTGACCACTCCCCTCACACTGTGTTGACCACTCCCCTCACACTGTGTTGACCACTCCCCTCACACTGTGTGTGACCACTCCCCTCACACTGTGTGTTGACCACTCCCCTCACACTGTGTGTTGACCACTCCCCTCACACTGTGTTGACCACTCCCCTCACACTGTGTTGACCACTCCCCTCACACTGTGTTGACCACTCCCCTCACACTGTGTTGACCACTCCCCTCACACTGTGTTGACCACTCCCCTCACACTGTGTTGACCACTCCCCTCACACTGTGTTGACCACTCCCCTCACACTGTGTGTTGACCACTCCCCTCACACTGTGTGTTGACCACTCCCCTCACACTGTGTTGACCACTCCCCTCACACTGTGTGTTGACCACTCCCCTCACACTGTGTTGACCACTCCCCTCACACTGTGTTGACCACTCCCCTCACACTGTGTTGACCACTCCCCTCACACTGTGTTGACCACTCCCCTCACACTGTGTGTTGACCACTCCCCACACACTGTGTTGACCACTCCCCTCACACTGTGTGTTGACCACTCCCCTCACACTGTGTTGACCACTCCCCTCACACTGTGTTGACCACTCCCCTCACACTGTGTGTTGACCACTCCCCTCACACTGTGTGTTGACCACTCCCCTCACACTGTGTTGACCACTCCCCTCACACTGTGTGTTGACCACTCCCCTCACACTGTGTTGACCACTCCCCTCACACTGTGTTGACCACTCCCCTCACACTGTGTGTTGACCACTCCCCTCACACTGTGTGTTGACCACTCCCCTCACACTGTGTTGACCACTCCCCTCACACTGTTGACCACTCCCCTCACACTGTGTGTGACCACTCCCCTCACACTGTGTGTTGACCACTCCCCCTCACACTGTGTTGACCACTCCCCTCACACTGTGTTGACCACTCCCCTCACACTGTGTTGACCACTCCCCTCACACTGTGTTGACCACTCCCCTCACACTGTGTTGACCACTCCCCTCACACTGTGTTGACCACTTCCCTCACACTGTGTTGACCAGTATGGTATTTTGTGATGGCCAGACGTACCTGCTCCCCTCTGTGACTGTCGTACTGTGGTCCGCCCCATATGAGTCTCCACGCGACCCTCATGTTAGAAGTATGATCTGTGGACTGTGTCGATTGACTGATTGATGAAGCCACCCAAGAGGTGGCACGGGCGTGAATAGCCCTTAATGGCCTGTGTCAAGCGAAGCTTACATATATATATATTATGGGTGAGTTTAGGTAGATATAGAGAGAATAAAGCGACCTTGTCCTGGCCTGTGTGTGCCTTCTGCCGTTTCATGTTTTCTTGTGTTCTTAACTTCTTTCTCATGTTATTTTGTGTTTGTGGTTTTGTGGGTTTATGTTTCTTTGGTAAGATAAAATTGTATATATGTGAAGATATGGTTGATGATGTTCGTGAGCCGGGTGACCCTATCTGGGTGACACTAGCCGGGTGACACTAGCAAGGTGACACTAGCTGAGTGACACTAGTCGGGTGACACTAGTAGGTGACACTAGCCGGGTGACACTAGCTAGGTGACACTAGCTGAGTGACACTAGCTATGTGACACTAGTCGGGTGACCCTAGCTAGGTACTCACCTAGTTGTACTCACCTAGTTGTGCTTGCGGGGGTTGAGCTCTGGCTCTTTGGTCCCGCCTCTCAACCGTCAATCAACAGGTGTACAGTTTCCTGAGCCTAATGGGCTCTATCATATCTACACTTGAAACTGTGTATGGAGTCAGCCTCCACCACATCGCTTCCTAATGCATTCCATTTGTCAACCACTCTGACACTAAAAAAGTTCTTTCTAATATCTCTGTGGCTCATTTGGGCACTCAGTTTCCACCTGTGTCCCCTAGTGCGTGTGCCCCTTGTGTTAAACAGCCTGTCTTTATCAACCCTGTCGATTCCCCTGAGAATCTTGAATGTGGTGATCATGTCCCCCCTAACTCTTCTGTCTTCCAACGAAGTGAGGTTTAATTCCTGCAGTCGCTCCTCGTAGCTCATACCTCTCAGCTCGGGTACTAGTCTGGTGGCAAACCTTTGAACCTTTTCCAGTTTAGTCTTATGCTTGACTAGATAGGGACTCCATGCTGGAGCCGCATACTCCAGGATTGGTCTGACATATGTGGTATATAATGTTCTGAAAGATTCCTTACACAAGTTTCTAAAGGCCGTTCTTATGTTAGCCAACCTGGCATATGCTGCTGATGTTATCCTCTTGATATGAGCTTCAGGGGACAGGTCTGGCGTGATATCAACCCCCAGGTCTTTCTCTCTCTCTGACTCTTGAAGTATTTCATCTCCCAAATGATACCTTGTATCTGGTCTCCTGCTTCCTACCCCTATCTTCATTACATTACATTTGCTTGGGTTAAACTCTAACAGCCATTTGTTCGACCATTCCTGCAGCTTGTCCAGGTCTTCTTGAAGTCTCAAGCTGTCCTCCTCTGTCTTAATCCTTCTCATAATTTTGGCGTCGTCAGCAAACATTGAGAGGAATGAGTCTATACCCTCTGGGAGATCATTTACGTATATCAGAAACAGGATAGGTCCAAGTACAGAGCCCTGTGGGACTCCACTGGTGACTTCACGCCAGTCTGAGGTCTCACCCCTCACTGTAACTCTCTGCTTCCTATTGCTTAGGTACTCCCTTATCCACTGGAGCGCCCTACCTGTTACTCCTGCCTGTTTCTCCAGCTTATGCATCAACCTTTTATGGGGTACTGTGTCAAAGGCTTTCCGACAGTCCAAAAAAATGCAGTCCGCCCACCCTTCTCTTTCTTGCTTAATTCTTGTCACCTGATCGTAGAATTCTATCAAGCCTGTAAGGCAAGATTTACCCTCCCTGAACCCATGTTGATGGGTTGTCACGAAGTCTCTTCTCTCCAGATGTGTTACTAGGTTTTTTCTCACAATCTTCTCCATCACCTTGCATGGTATACAAGTTAAGGACACTGGCCTGTAGTTCAGTGCCTCTTGTCTGTCACCCTTTTTGTATATTGGTACTACATTAGCAGTCTTCCATATTTCTGGTAGGTCCCCCGTTTCCAGTGACTTACTATACACTATGGAGAGTGGTAAGCAAAGTGCTCCTGCACACTCTTTCAATACCCATGGCGAGATTCCATCCGGCCCAACAGCTTTTCTCACATCCAGCTCCAATAGGTGCTTTTTGACCTCATCTCTTGTAATTTCGAACCTATCCAAGGTCACCTGGTTTGCTGCCACCTCTCCCAGCGCCGTGATATCTCCCTGTTCTATTGTAAAGACCTCCTGGAACCTTTTGTTGAGTTCTTCACACACCTCTTTGTCATTCTCTGTGTACCTGTCCTCGCCCACCCTAAGTTTAATCACCTGTTCCTTCACTGTTGTCTTCCTCCTGATGTGACTGTGTAGTAGCTTTGGTTCAGTCTTGGCTTTATTAGCTATATCATTTTCATACCTTTTCTCAGCTGCTCTTCTCACACTGACATACTCGTTCCTGGTTCTCTGGTATCTCTCTCTACTTTCTGGTGTTCTGTTATTACGGAAGTTCCTCCATGCCCTTTTGTTCAGCTCCTTTGCTTTCATACATTCCCTATTAAACCACGGATTCTTCCTTTGCTTCTCTGTTTTTTCCTGTTGGGCTGGGACAAACCTGCTTACAGCCTCCTGACATTTTTGGGTGACATAGTCCATCATGTCTTGTACGGACTTGGTTCCGAGTTCTGTGTCCCAATGTATATCCCATAGGAATTTATTCATCTCCTCATAGTTTCCCTTTCTGTACGCCAGCCCTTTGGTTCCCAGTTCTTTTTTGGGGGTGATAATTCCTAATATATATATAATAATGGGGTCAATAGG
This sequence comes from Procambarus virginalis, assembly GCA_020271785.1. Taxonomy (NCBI): domain Eukaryota; kingdom Metazoa; phylum Arthropoda; class Malacostraca; order Decapoda; family Cambaridae; genus Procambarus; species Procambarus virginalis. The sequence continues at coordinate 1,139,318 of WNGS01066681.1, read as the reverse complement.
TGACACTAGCTGGGTGACACTAGCTGGTGACACTAGCTGGGTGACACTAGCCGGGTGACACTAGCCGGTGACACTATCTGGGTGACACTAGCTGGGTGACACTAGCTGGGTGGCACTATCTGGGTGACACTAGCTGGGTGACACTAGCTGGGTGACACTAGCTGGGTGACACTAGCCGGATGACACTAACTGGGTGACACTAGCTGGGTGACACTAGCCGGGTGACACTAGCTGGGTGACTCTAGTCGGGTGACACTAGCTGGGTGACACTAGCCGGGTGACACTAGCTGGGTGACACTAGCTGGGTGACACTAGCTGGGTGACACTAGCCGGGTGACACTAGCCGGGTGACACTAGCTAGGTGACACTAGCTGAGTGACACTAGTCGGGTGACACTAGCTATGTGACACTAGTCGGGTGACACTAGCTAGGTGACACTAGTCGGGTGACCCTAGCTAGGTGACACTAGCTGGGTGACACTAGCTGGGTGACACTAGCCGGGTGACACTATCTGGGTGACACTATCTGGGTGACACTAGCTGGGTGACACTAGCTGGGTGGCACTATCTGGGTGACACTAGCTGGGTGACACTAGCTGGGTGACACTGTCTGGGTGACACTAGCTGGGTGACACTAGCTGGGTGACACTAGCCGGATGACACTAACTGGGTGACACTAGCCGGTGACACTAGCCGGGTGACACTAGCCGGGTGACACTAGCCGGGTGACACTAGCCGGGTGACACTAGCTGGGTGACACTAGCCGGGTGACACTAGCTGGGTGACACTAGCTGGGTGACACTAGCTGGGTGACACTAGCCGGGTGACACTAGCTAGGTGACACTAGCTGAGTGACACTAGTCGGGTGACACTAGCTATGTGACACTACCCAGGTGACACTAGCTAGGTGACACTAGCTGGGTGACACTAGCCGGGTGACACTAGCCGGGTGACACTATCTGGGTGACACTATCTGGGTGACACTAGCTGGATGACACTAGCGGGTGACACTAGCTGGGTGACACAAGTCGGGTGACACTAGCTGGGTGACACTAGCCGGGTGACACTAGCAAGGTGACACTAGCTGAGTGACACTAGTCGGGTGACACTAGCTAGGTGACACTAGCCGGGTGACACTAGCTAGGTGACACTAGCTGAGTGACACTAGTCGGGTGACACTAGCTATGTGACACTAGTCGGGTGACACTAGCTGGGTGACACTAGCTGGGTGACACTATCTGGGTGACACTATCTGGGTGGCACTAGCTGGGTGACACTAGCTGGGTGACACTAGCTGGGTGACACTAGCTGGGTGACACTGGGTGACACTAGCTGGGTGACACTAGCTGGGTGACACTAGCCGGATGACACTAACTGGGTGACACTAGCTGGGTGACACTAGCTGGGTGACACTAGCTGGGTGACACTAGCCGGGTGACACTAGCCGGGTGACTAGTCGGGTGACACTAGCTGGGTGACACTAGCCGGGGTGACACTAGCTGGGTGACACTAGCTGGGTGACACTAGCTGGGTGTCACTAGCTAGGTGACACTAGCTGAGTGACACTAGTCGGGTGACACTAGCTATGTGACACTAGTCGGGTGACACTAGCTAGGTGACACTAGCTGGGTGACACTAGCCGGGTGACACTAGCCGGGTGACACTATCTGGGTGACACTAGCTGGGTGACACTAGCTGGGTGACACTAGTCGGGTGACACTAGCTGGGTGACACTAGCCGGGTGACACTAGCTGGGTGACACTAGCTGGGTGATACTAGTCGGGTGACACTAGCTGGGTGACCTTAGCTGGGTAACACTAGCCGGGTGACACTAGCTGGGTGACACTAGCCGGGTGACACTAGCTGGGTGACACTAGCGGGTGACACTAGCTGGGTGACACTAGTTGGGTGTCACTAGCTGTGTGACACTAGCTGGGTGACACTAGCTGGGTGACACTAGCTGGGTGACACTATCTGGGTGACACTAGCTGTGTGACACTAGCTGGGTGGCACTATCTGGGTGACACTAGCTGGGTGACACTAGCTGGGTGACACTAGCTGGGTGACACTAGCCGGATGACACTAACTGGGTGACACTAGCTGGGTGACACTAGCCGGGTGACACTAGCTGGGTGACACTCTAGTCGGGTGACACTAGCTGGGTGACACTAGCCGGGTGACACTAGCTGGGTGACACTAGCTGGGTGACACTAGCTGGGTGACACTAGCCGGGTGACACTAGCCGGGTGACACTAGCTAGGTGACACTAGCTGAGTGACACTAGTCGGGTGACACTAGCTATGTGACACTAGTCGGGTGACACTAGCTAGGTGACACTAGTCGGGTGACCCTAGCTAGGTGACACTAGCTGGGTGACACTAGCTGGTGACACTAGCCGGGTGACACTATCTGGGTGACACTATCTGGGTGACACTAGCTGGGTGACACTAGCTGGGTGGCACTATCTGGGTGACACTAGCTGGGTGACACTAGCTGGGTGACACTGTCTGGGTGACACTAGCTGGGTGACACTAGCTGGGTGACACTAGCCGGATGACACTAACTGGGGTGACACTAGCTGGGTGACACTAGCCGGGTGACACTAGCCGGGTGACACTAGCCGGGTGACACTAGCCGGGTGACACTAGCTGGGTGACACTAGCCGGGTGACACTAGCTGGGTGACACTAGCTGGGTGACACTAGCTGGGTGACACTAGCCGGGTGACACTAGCTAGGTGACACTAGCTGAGTGACACTAGTCGGGTGACACTAGCTATGTGACACTACCCAGGTGACACTAGCTAGGTGACACTAGCTGGGTGACACTAGCCGGGTGACACTAGCCGGGTGACACTATCTGGGTGACACTATCTGGGTGACACTAGCTGGATGACACTAGCCGGGTGACACTAGCTGGGTGACACAAGTCGGGTGACACTAGCTGGGTGACACTAGCCGGGTGACACTAGCAAGGTGACACTAGCTGAGTGACACTAGTCGGGTGACACTAGCTAGGTGACACTAGCCGGGTGACACTAGCTAGGTGACACTAGCTGAGTGACACTAGTCGGGTGACACTAGCTATGTGACACTAGTCGGGTGACACTAGCTGGGTGACACTAGCTGGGTGACACTATCTGGGTGACACTATCTGGGTGGCACTAGCTGGGTGACACTAGCTGGGTGACACTAGCTGGGTGACACTAGCTGGGTGACACTGGGTGACACTAGCTGGGTGACACTAGCTGGGTGACACTAGCCGGATGACACTAACTGGGTGACACTAGCTGGGTGACACTAGCTGGGTGACACTAGCTGGGTGACACTAGCCGGGTGACACTAGCCGGGTGACTAGTCGGGTGACACTAGCTGGGTGACACTAGCCGGGGTGACACTAGCTGGGTGACACTAGCTGGGTGACACTAGCTGGGTGTCACTAGCTAGGTGACACTAGCTGAGTGACACTAGTCGGGTGACACTAGCTATGTGACACTAGTCGGGTGACACTAGCTAGGTGACACTAGCTGGGTGACACTAGCCGGGTGACACTAGCCGGGTGACACTATCTGGGTGACACTAGCTGGGTGACACTAGCTGGGTGACACTAGTCGGGTGACACTAGCTGGGTGACACTAGCCGGGTGACACTAGCTGGGTGACACTAGCTGGGTGATACTAGTCGGGTGACACTAGCTGGGTGACCTTAGCTGGGTAACACTAGCCGGGTGACACTAGCTGGGTGACACTAGCCGGGTGACACTAGCTGGGTGACACTAGTCGGGTGACACTAGCTGGGTGACACTAGTTGGGTGTCACTAGCTGTGTGACACTAGCTGGGTGACACTAGCTGGGTGACACTAGCTGGGTGACACTATCTGGGTGACACTAGCTGTGTGACACTAGTCGGGTGACACTAGCTGGGTGACACTAGTCGGGTGACACTAGCTGGGTGACACTAGCTGAGTGACACTAGTCGGGTGACACTAGCTGGGTGACACTATCTGGGTGACACTAGCTGGGTGACACTAGTCGGGTGACACTAGCTGGGTGACACTAGCCGGATGACACTAGCTGGGTGACACTAGCCGGGTGACACTAGCTGGGCGACACTAGCCGGATGACACTAGCTGGGTGACACTAGCCGGGTGACACTAGCTGGGTGACACTAGCTGGGTGACACTAGCTGGGCGACACTAGCCGGATGACACTAGCTGGGTGACACTAGCTGGGTGACACTAGCTGGGTGACCCTATCTGGGTGACACTAGCTGGGTGACACTAGCTGGGCGACACTAGCTGGGTGACACTAGCTGGGTGACACTAGCCGGATGACACTAGCTGGGTGACACTAGCTGGGTGACCCTAGCTGGGTGACACTAGCTGGGTGACACTAGCCGGGTGACACTAGCCGAGTGACCCTATCTGGGTGACACTAGCTGGGTGTCGATTTTTACACCTGACACCCCTAACTCAGTCTGGATGTTTACTAGAGAAAGTTACCCCCCCCCCCCCACCTCTCTCTCTACCCCCTTCCCAACAAAATCAACAACTAACTACTGGTCCACAAGCCCGTAGTGAACAAAATTGTACAGCATTAAAAGCTTTGTTGATAAATGATTCCCTTAATGGCATTGCCATATAAATCAACGGTGTTGGTTGGCTGACATGCGATCATCACAGCTCTCATGTGAGGCTTAGCTATTACAAGTTGATTTATTTACTCCCGAACCCATTAAAATACATTTGTTCACTATAAACTTTATTGTCTAGCTATATTTACATCTTAACTTTATGATCTTTCTATATTTACTTCTCATTTCTATCATGCAACTCTATTTATCATTTTTATTTATTTATTTATTTATATACAAGAAGGTACAATGGGATTGCGAGGATACATAGCATAGTAATTACATTGTTGTAAATACTTGTAAAGCCGCGCAGCGTTTCGGCCAGAAACGCTCTAGTTACAACAAGTTCATTATTTAATCTTTGCCAAAAATCTCGGTATATAGGTAATGAAAATGTGAACTTTCAAGTGTTTTACCTGGATTAAATTTATTTGGTGGAAGATTCCGACTAGAAATTATTAACATAAGACTCGAGCCTAAGTCTGTGTAGTGTGTACGAGTCTTTGACTGTGCATGTGTGTCTGTGAGTCCACATGTGTGTCTGTGAGTCCACATGTGTGTCTGTGAGTCCACATGTGTGAGTCCACATGTGTGTGTGAGTCCACATGTGTGTGTGTGTGTGTGTGTGTGTGTGTGTGTGTGTGTGTGTGTGTGTGTGTGTGTGTGTGTGTGTGCTCACCTATTTGTGTCTGCAGGATCGAACATAGACTCTTGGATCACGCCTTTCGAGCCATCGATTGTTTACAGCATTGACTCCGGTTCTATTTCCCTATCGTACCTAGTTGTGTGTGTGTGTGTGTGTGTACTCACCTATTTGTGCTTGCGGGGGTTGAGCTTTGGCTCTTTGGTCCCGCCTCTCAACTGTCAATCAATTGGTGTACAGATTCCTGAGCCTACTGGGCTCTATCATATCTACATTTGAAACTGTGTATGGAGTCAGCCTCCACCACATCACTGCCTAATGCATTCCATCCGTTAACTACTCTGACACTGAAAAAGTTTCTTCTAACGTTCTTGTGGCTCATGTGGGAACTGTCGGAAAATCCGACACCATTTAATAATATCACATTCAACAGGCAGAAATATTGCTGCTGCTGTTGTATAAACAAGTTACCCATAGAAATGTAGCTTGTAGTGGAGTTTCCGTCTATAGAAAACGGGATATCATAGCCACATACTATTATAATTCACTAGCTATTGTGTTGGAATTATTCTTAAATACATTAGTCTTTGGACTTTTACCATCATAAAACATCTTATTTTAATTAACTTAATTATCAGAATCAAAATAGAGTAAATGTGACCCTTCTATCAAGTTACTGACATCTCTACAAAGTGAGGGAGGCGTCAGTAGAAGGGGTCAGCCATTGTTGTCACCTCCGAGACCCATGGAGCGAATTTGGCTCCTATCATTTCTGGAAAATGTCGGCCAGTAGCGTCAATAGTATGGAGTGTCAGCCATTATTTAAGACCAGAGGCGCAAGAGAGCAAATTCAGCTCCTATTATATCTCTTGGACGAAGTGTTATGGGAACCAAAGGTGTACTATTATCAACACGCAGTCAACAATAAACAAGCTAAGTGTTCTGCCGAAACCCATTTATCTATTCATTTTTGGCCATTAATGTTTGTAGATAGGGTGAGCCGGTTAGAATACGAAATCGACTCAAACTAAAGGTAATTAAGCCTTGGTCTTTATTTGGTTCAAGTACAGTGTTTTCTCTGATATAGCTGTCATATATTAGGATTCTGGCTTCATAGCTAGCACCTTTGACAGGTACAAGACGAGGAAGCATGCTTTGTGTATCAGTTACCAGGGTGATGGAAGCTACCTCACACGAGGAAAATTTGGTGTCTACATCCTAGTTTTACCTGGTGGACTAAGGCCTGCTGTACAATAAGATAAGGAACCTCTTTAATGTTTAACAATATGTAGTTTAATACTGTAGTTTAATTGGCTGCATAAATATAAATTCAATAAACCCCCCTAATGTGTAAGGATCGATTTGTGAGATTATTGCAGAAATTCAGTCCACTTAACATTATACAAATTGCTATCGAAGTATATAAATTAACATAAATATAAATTCATATAAATTAAATATATATAAATCTCACAGGTCGGTTCCCACAGGAACTCAGTTTCCACCCGTGTCCCCTTGTTCGCGTACAACCATGTGTGTGTGTGTGTGTGTGATTGTACATGTGTGTTTGTGAGACTACATATGCCTCTGTGTCCGAGTGTGTAGACCTCCCGGGTATACCTCCAGGGTATACCTCCAGGGTGAACGTCTTAACCATACAAGAGGAAATTAAATAATGTCTTAATAACCACGTGTTTGAAGGCGTCGAGTTGAATTGTTGCTCTTTTTTCACACAGAGGTTTCTTATTGACATAAAATATAACTGAAATATTCAATATGATGAAGATTAAGATTGAGGGATCTTCCAGGATGTCCCTCAGCCCAGGGAGGTGTGAGAGGATCTGTCTGGCATATACAATATAATAATGATGCTTCAAGCAGCTTATTTCATATCATACAGTTTGTATTTGGTGTTCTAGACATGTCGTGGGATGCTCGACTAAGCTACAGGATTTCCTTGGAAGGTCAGTTGGGGGGGGGGGCATTCTCACTCATCAATACATACTAGTTATTGTGGTATTGGTCAGGACCTTGTTACGGCCTCACTTAGACAGTAACTGGGTTCTTTACTTCAAAGTTTCTATCGGGCCTTAATGCCTCTTCTCCCAGATCCAACCCCGAGTCATAGGTAAGTTATTAAGAACCGAGTAGTAATTGTCATTCAAAGGGAATGGGGGTATCAACACTAAAAACCATCACCACATGTACTTCTTAATTATATCCACTAGTTATATGTGTACAACACATAACACCTCCACTTTCACACAGGATACTACAAAAAACTTCCGCGATCTTCTATCCTGGCGAGTACATTTCTATTTTCTATCGTACAACACTCAAGGTTCCCTCCCTGAGCCTTCCGTCTACGAGACTCACGCCGGCGAGCTAGTTCACCTTTCTCAGTAAATCATGGGCCAGTCCTCCACAGTATCGTCACAGAGTCAGAACACCACTTCGACTCTCCAGCAACACGCTGGCAGGCTTCCTCTACAGGCTTACCTATAACACGCTTTCACTTATCGGACAGACGAACGTTAATTCCATCTAGTACCACAACTAGGCCATCCTGGGATACGCCGTTCCAATCACCAATAAATCACTGATTACCACAGACAATTCACAGTCTCCACGACATGTGCCATTGGTGCAATTCTTACATTCACGACTGCCCTGGGTGAACTGACTCTTGTCGACCAAGGTACCATCCACATCACTTCGGAGGAGTCAGAATTGTATAATAAGAATAAACAACACAGGTGTCAGTAAGATCACAGCTTTCCACCGGGATACAGAACATGGGGTCAGTGCATTCAATAGATGGCGTTGACATCGTCACACGCAGTCTCATTCAACAGTGCCGCAGCTACATGAAAGTCAGTCAGGAGCATTAGTGGAATATTCTCGCCTTTCACAAGAAGGGCAAGAATGCTTCCTTCCCACACTTCCATGTGTGTGGAAACTGCGTGCACGCTTAGCTCTGCGATCCTGGGCGATTATTTATGGCTCGGTGTGTATACACTCGCCTAATTACCTAATTTTGCTTCGCGGAGGTTGAGCTTCGGCTCTTTGGTCCTGCCTCTCACCATCAGTCAAATGGTGTGCAGATTCCTGAGCCTATTGCGCTCTATGATTCTACACTTGAAACTGTATATGGAGTCTGATTCGATGGTTCGTGAGGAGCTGCACCCCACAAACATTCGCCACATTCACCTGGAGCATATCCAGGATTACCACTTCCACGCGAGGTACGCCGCTTGTCAGAGAGAATTCAAGGCCAATTGTCTCCGAACGGCAGATAGGGGGAAGGGGGGTCCCCGTGACGCCACGCCGGAGGGCCGCGCCCCCGGTCCCAGACACACCAACAGGCGGAGTAGTACACTGGGAGCAGGTCGCCCCACCGACGCCATTACGGCTGCTGACGGACCCAACCGACGCCATTACGGCTGCTGACGGACCCACACGAACGCCATTAATGCTGCTGAAGGACCCCACGAACGCCATTAATGCTGTGAAGGACCCCACGAACGCCATTACCACAACTAACACCCTACTCATCAGTGTTCTTCAAGAGTTAACCACTTTACACAGCGCTCCAACTTGACAGGAGAGAAAAGGAAGACTGGTATTTACACATACCAGACTGAGCACTCCGGTCTCCATCAGCCAGGAGAGTGTGGAGAGGTTATCATCGAAAACTGGGTCCATTTGTTCTTATTGTATGTCCTTGTCATGACCCTCTCTTCCTATGCAGCACCAGGTACATCAAGAGCATCCCCAGCTCACCATAAGTAGGAGATACTTGTCAATCAGTAATGAAACAAGCTGGGTAATTAATACTTAAGTGATGTATTGCAATTGGTTAATTATGAAGTAATATATTTTTCAATAAATGAATTCACATCAATAAGAATCAATAACAATAATACAATGTACTGTATGAACAATAAACAATTGACAATGTTAATGTTTGAACCATAGGTTAGGCCACACATGAACACATAACACACCAGTGTTTCTGTATAAAATATAGATTAATCTTACCATAAGATTCGTAAGTCTAATTTCGGCAGGTAAATGAAGGCAGCAGTCATACCTGTTGAGTCTTACACAGGGACCCTGGGCCACACAGGGAGCCCTGCGCCACACAGGGAGCCCTGGGCCACACAGGGAGCCATGGGCCACACAGGGAGCCCCTGGGCCACACAGGGAGCCCCTGGGCCACAGAGGGAGCCCTGGGCCACACAGGGAGCCCCTGGGCCACACAGGGAGCCCCTGGGCCACACAGAGAACCCTGGGCCACACAGGGACCCCTGGGCCCACAGAGAGAGCCCTGGGCCACACAGGATGCGCCTAGGCCACACAGGGAGCCCGGCTTCCTGTGTGGTCCAGGGCTCTCTACGTGTGGCCCAGGGCTCCCTGTGGTGGCCCAGGGCACCCTGTGTGGCCCAGGGCTCCTTGTATGGCCCAGGGATTCCTGTGTGGCCCAGGGGCTCTTGTGGCCCAGGACTCCCTGTGTGGCCCAGGGCCTCTCTGTGTGACCCAGGCTCTCTTGTTGGCCCAGGGCTCCCTGTGTGGCCCAGGGCTCCCTGTGTGGCCCAAGGCTCCCGTGTGTGGCCCAGGGCTCCCTGTGTGACCCAGGGGCTCCCCGTGTCTCCCAAGGGCTCCCTGTGTGGCCCAGGGCTCCCTGTGTGACCCAAGGTTCTTGTGTGGCCCAGGGGCTCCCTGTATGGCCCCAGGGGCTCCCTGTGTGGCCCAGGGAACTGTGGCCGGGCTCTGTGTGGCCGGCAGTGTGGCCCAG
>WNGS01066681.1:1053726-1077559 GCA_020271785.1 Procambarus virginalis | reverse complement strand
CCACACCACAGTAGCACAAGGTGCGGCCAGAACACCAGACACAAAGGCGGGCACAACACCCAGCACAAGGGGGACCATACACCACCGCCAAAGGTGTGCACAGACACACAGCACAAAGGCGGCCACACTACAAAACACACACAAGCAAACAACAAGGCTGCCACACTAGCGCAACATCAGAAGGCGGCCACACGCGCAACAACACAAGGGCGGGCCGACACGACAGCAGAACACAAGGCGCCAAACAATGCAAAGGAGGAACACACCCCACACAACACAAGGGGACACACACAGCAAAGGCGGACACACGCACAACACAAGGGGCCACACAGCAGCAGCACACGAGGCGGCCGGACACGGCACAACACAAGTCCCACCCACACCCCCCCCCCCCTCTGCATAACACTCAGTCCTCCCTATCCCCAAAACCCCATCTCCCCCCATCCCCCCCCCAACCACATAGGCTGGACACCAGCACACACAGCAGCACAAGCCTGCTACATACACACAGCACAAGGCTGCCACACACACAACACACAGCACAAGGCTGCCACACCCACACAGCACAGGGCTGCCCAACACACACACAACACATAGTGCTGCCACCCACACCCACAGCACAAGGCTGCCACACACACACATCACAAGGCTTGTCACACACACAACCACACCACGGCTTGCACACACACACACAATACGGCTGTCACATCACACACACTCACAAAGGGCTTGTCACACACACACACAACAAGTGCTGCCACACACACACACAAAACAAGGCTGCCACACACACACAACACACAAGGTTGCCACATACACACAGCACAAGGCTTCCCACACCACACAAACACAAGGCTGCCACACACACCACAAACACAAGGGTTCCACATACAACCGCACAAGGCTGCCACACACACACACAACACAAGGCTTCCACACACAACGACAAGGCTGCCACACACACACAGCACAAGGCTGCCTCACACACACACAGACACAACGGCTGCCACACACAACACAGGCTGCCACACACACGCACAAGGCTGCCTCACACACACACAACACAGGCTGCCACACACAAACACCCGGCTGCCACCCCACACACAGCACAAGGCTGCCTCTCACCAGCACACACACAACACAAGGCGCCACACACACAAAGCTGCCACACACAACACAAGGCCTGCCACACACAACACAAGGCTGCCACACACCACAGCACAAGGCTGCCTCCACACACAACACAAGGCTGCCACATACACACAGCATAGGCTGCACACACACACACAGCACAAGGCTGCCACACAACAACACAGGCTGCAACACACACAGCACAAGGCCTGCCCCCCACACACACACAACACAAGGCTGCCACACCTCTCACAGCACAAGGTTGCACACTCTCAACTGCACAAGGCGCCACACACACAAACACAAGGCTGCACACCCACACCCGCCAAAAAAAGGCTTCCACACTCTCACAACACACATGCTGCCACACACACACACAAGGCTGCACATACACACAGCACAAGGCTGCCACACCCACACGCACACACACAGCACAAGGTTGCACGACTCTCACTGCACAAGGCTGCCACACACACAAACACAAGGCTGACCACACACACACCAGCACAGGCTGCCACACTCTCACAATACACAAGGCTGCCAAACTCTCACAACACAAGGCTGCCACCCTCTCACAACACAAGGCTGCCACACTACTCACACACACTAAGGCTGCCCCACACTCTCCCAACACAAGGCTGCCACAGTTCTCACAACACAAGGCTGCCACACTTTCACAGCACAAGGCTGCCAGACTTTCACAGCACAAGGCTGCCAGACTTTCACAGCACAAGGCTGCCAGACTTTCACAGCACAAGGCTGCCACATTCTCACAACACAAGGCATTGCCACACTCTCACAACACAAGGCTGTCCACACTCTCAACACAACAACTGCCACCACTCACAACACAGGGCTGCCACACTCACAACACAAGGCTGCCCACACTCACAACACAATGGCTGGCCACACCCACAGCACAAGGCTGCCACACTTTCACAACACAAGGCTGCCACACAACACAGCACAAGGCTGCCCACACTCTCACAACACAGGTCTGCCACACTCTTCACACAAACACAAGGCTTGCCACACTCTCACACACAAGGCTGCCCACACTTCTCACAACACAAGGCGGCCACCACTCTCCAAAACACAAGGCTGCCCACACTCTCACACACAAGGCTGCCACAATTCTCACAACACAGACTTCCACACTTCTCACAGCGCAAGGCTGCCACACTCTCACAGCGCAAGGCTGCCACACTCTCACAGCGCAAGGCTGCCACACACTCAGCAGTGCAGGCTGCCACACTCTCACAGCAAAAAGGCTGCACACTCTCACAGCTACAAGGCTGCAACACTCTCACAGCACAAGGCCGCCACACCTGCTCTCACAGCACAAGGCTGTCACACACTCACAGCACAAGGTTGAGCAGGTTATCCTGGCAGATGGTAGTGTAGAGGACGGAAGGGGAGATGGTCCCCTTCCACACTCTCACAGCACAAACAGGGCTGCCACACGCTCACAGCACAAGGCTGCCACACTTTCACAGCACAAGGCTGTCACACACTCACAGCACAAGGTTGAGCAGGTTATCCTGGCAGATGGTAGTGTAGAGGACGGAAGGGGAGATGGTCCCCTTCCACACTCCTCACCTCCAACACAGGGCTGCCACACTCCTCACAGGCACAAAGGCTGCAACACTCTCACAGCACAAGGCTGTCACACACTCACAGCACAAGGTTGAGCAGGTTATCCTGGCAGATGGTAGTGTAGAGGACGGAAGGGGAGATGGTCCCAGTGAGGTGTAGCGAGAACCGTCGTGCTTGAAGTATGAAGTATGAGGACGGGTAGATATTGTCCACGAGGCTTGCGGGGTCCAGCTCCGTCTGGTTGTAAGGTATGGATGCTTCTCCCGCGTCCCAAGTGGGCTGGCCGCCTGGCTTGCGAGACAGGTTCACCCAGTATGGAGTGTTTTCCTGGGAAATAGAAGAACACTTAGCCTTCATATGACATGAAGGTTGATGATTCATATGGCGCAACACATTAGGAACCAACACGGGAAATAATATTTTAGATTTAGTGTTAACTAACAGGGAAACACAAATTAATGACATCGAAATAGGGAGTGAGCTAGGGAACAGTGATCACAAAGAAATCAGATTTAGCATAGAATGGAATAGACCTGTAGGAGAAATTCTGTTAAAGTGCCAGTTTAGAAAGCTGATTTTAATAGCCTAAGAAATTTTTTTGGGTCAAATGATTGGAAAGTCTTGGGTATGGGGTGTGGGGCCGGTCTTGGAGCGGGGACATGAACCCAGGCATAGGCGATGTAAAGGGGATTTCGATGTGGATTCAATTTATAACTTATTTAAAATGTTCTAAACAAAGCACAGGAACGTAGTATACCACACAAATTGGAATAGAGTCGATTACTATGAACCAAAGATAGGTACAAAGGAAACTTAAGCATAGAGGAGAGGGAAGATAGAACAAGGATATAATGGGAGGTACTTTGAAAGGAATTCGTAACTATTAGAAATGTTAAAAAGAGATAAGGAAAGCAAAAAGAAACTTGAAAGTTTCGTATAGCAGGGCAAGCAAAGACAAATCCTAAGGGTTTTTCAGTTATACGAACTAAGACTAGGGAAAGGATAGGTCCATTACAAAACTGAGACCAGTCAAATAACAGACAGTGATGAAAAGAGAGAGCAGTATTTTTAATAAATATTTGTATCTGTATTTACTAAAGAGGAACTTAACAATATGCCTTCAGCCGAACAAGTCTATTGGGTGGGGACGAGGACAGGTTGACGAGTTTAGCAGTTACCAGGGAGGATGTTCTTAAACAAATAGTAAACTCAAACCAAACAAATCCCAGGGCCGGATGAAGTGTTTGCCAGAGTGCTAAAAGAATGCAAGAGGAAGCTTTGTGACCCACTGTCAATCATATTTAATAAATCAATAGAGTCAGGCAGAGTTGCCAGAGTTTGGAAAGTTGCTAATGTGATACCAGTTTTTAAGAAAGGAGAAGATCACTTGCGTCTAACTATCGACCATTAGCCTAACGGTCATTGTGGAAAGTACTCGAATCTATAATAGCAAATAAAATTCGTCTTATCTTGAAAAACATAAATTAATAATGAGGTCGCAACATGGTTTTATAAATGGCCGTTCATGTTTAACAACTTTGTTATCTTTTTATTCTAGCATAGTGAAGGCAGTTGATATGTAAGGATTGTGATGTTTGTGTACTTTGACTTTAGCAAAGCTTTTGATACAGTACCACATGAAAGACTGATTAAAAAGATAGAGGCTCATGGTATGGGGGGTGCTATATTAAGCTGTTTAGGGCATGGCTATACCAAAGGAAACAGAGATTAGTATAAATGAGGTCAAGTCAGAGTGGGAAAAATGTGTAAGTGGATGCCTCAGGCTCTGTCCTGGACCTCTTTGTTTAATATATATAATAATGATTTAGTTTCAGGTTTGATAGCACATATGCAAATTTGCCGATGATACGAAATCGGTGGGAAATTAATTCGGAGGAGGACTCACTATCACTTCAAGTTGATCTAGATAGGGTTTTGAAATGGTCAAAGGACTGGCAGATGCAGTTAATGCTAATAAATGTAAAGTTCTGAGAACCATAAGAACAAAGGCAACTGCAGAAGGCCTATTGGCCCATACGAGGCAGCTCCTATTTATAACCACCCCAATCCCACTCATATACATGTCCAACCATGCTTGAAAGCAATCGAGGGACCCCACCTCCACAATGTTACGCGGCAATTGGTTCCACAAATCGACACCCTGTTACTGAACCAGTATTTACCCAAGTCTTTCCTAAATCTAAACTTATCCAATTTATACCCATTGTTCGCGGTTCTGTCCTGTGTTGATACTTTTAATACCCTATTATATCCCCTTGGTTAGGTCCATTCATCCACTTGTAACCTCTATCATCATGTCACCCCCTAACTCTTCGCATTTCCAGTGGAATGACTTAAGCTTTGTTAATCTTTCTTCATATGAAAGATTTCTAATTTGGGAATTAACTTAGTTCATCCTACGCCTCTGGACACGTTCAAGTGAATTTATATTCCATTCTATAATATGGGACCGACAAACTGAAACTGCATAATCTAAACGGGGTAACATTAGAGCAAGAGTATAGCTTGAGAACCACACCAGGGTTGGTCCTTGTTACTAGCGCTGCGATTAATAAAATCCGAGTGTCCGATTTGCCTTATTACGAACATTCATGCATTGATCCTTTTGTTTTAAATTCTTACTAATTATAACTCCCAGATCCCTTTCGCAATCCGACTTCGCAATCTCAACACCATCTAGCTCGTATCTTGTAACTCTATCATCATTACCTAGCCTCAGAACTTTACATTTATCAGCATTAAACTGCATCTGCCAGTCCTTTGACCATTTCAAAACCCTATCTAGATCAACTTGAAGTGATAGTGAGTCCTCCTCCGAATTAATTTCCCTACCGATTTTCGTATCATCGGCAAATTTGCAAATGTTGCTACTCAAACCTGAATCTAAATCATTTATATATATTATAAACAACAGAGGTCCCAGGACAGAGCCTTGAGGCACTCCACTTACAACATTTTCCCACTCTGACTTGACTCCATTTATACTAACTCTCTGTTTCCTTTGGTATAGCCATGCCCTAATCCAGCTTAATATAGCACCCCCAATACCATGAGCCTCTATCTTTTTAATCAGTCTTTCATGTGGCACTGTATCAAAAGCTTTGCTAAAGTCAAGGTACACAACATCACAATCCTTACCACTATCAACTGCCTCAACTATGCTAGAATAAAAAGATAACAAATTGTTAAACATGAACGGCCATTTATAAAACCATGTTGCGACTCAATTATTAATTTATGTTTTTCAAGATGAAGACGAATTTTATTTGCTATTATAGATTCGAGTAACTTTCCCACAATAGACGTTAGGCTAATTGGTCGATAGTTAGACGCAAGTGATCTATCTCCTTTCTTAAAAACTGGTATCACATTAGCAACTTCCCAAAACTCTGGCACTCTGCCTGACTCTATTGATTTATTAAATATGATTGACAGTGGGTCACAAAGCTCCTCTTTGCATTCTTTCAGCACCCTGGCAAACACTTCATCCGGCCCTGGGGATTTGTTTGGTTTGAGTTTTACTATTTGTTTAAGAACATCCTCCCTGGTAACTGCTAAACTCGTCAACCTGTCCTCGTCCCCACCCACATAGACTTGTTCGGCTGAAGGCATATTGTTAAGTTCCTCTTTAGTAAATACAGATACAAAATATTTGTTAAAAATACTACTCATCTCTTTATCACTATCTGTTATTTGACCTGTCTCAGTTTTTAATGGACCTATCCTTTCCCTAGTCTTAGTTCGATATAACTGAAAAAACCCTTTAGGATTTGTCTTTGCTTGCCCTGCTATACGAACTTCATAGTTTCTTTTTGCTTTCCTTATCTCTTTTTTAACATTTCTAACCAGTTGTACGAATTCCTGTTCTAAAGTGACCTCCCCATTTTAATCTTTTGTACCAAGCTCTCTTTTTACCTATAAGGTTCTTCAAATTCTTTGTTATCCACTTTGGGTCATTAGTATTCGATCTATTCAATTTGTATGGTATACTACGTTCCTGTGCTTTGTTTAGAATATTCTTAAATAAGTTATATATTGAATCCACATCGAAATCCCCTTTTACGTCACCTATCGCTGGGTTCATGTCTCGCTCCAAGACCGGCCCACACCCCATACCCAAGACTTTCCAATCTATTTGACCCAAAAAATTTCTTAGGCTATTAAAATCAGCTTTTCGAAAATCTGGCACTTTAACAGAATTTTCTCCTACAGGTCTATTCCATTCTATGCTAAATCTGATTTCTTTGTGATCACTGTTCCCTAGCTCACTCCCTATTTCGATGTCATTAATTTGTGTTTCCCTGTTAGTTAACACTAAATCTAAAATATTTTTCCCGCGTTGGTTCCTTAATGTGTTGCGTAAGAAAGCAATCGTCAATTAATTCTAGAAAATCTTCTGCTTCACTATTCCCTGTTTTGTTCAACCAGTTTATTCCACTAAAATTAAAGTCACCCATGACATAAATACTGTTAGATCTAGATGCTCTAGATATTTCATCCCATAGATGCTTTGCTTCCATTCTGTCTAAATTTGGTGGCCTATATACAACTCCTATTATAATATTATTTGCTTTTTCGTTTAATTCTATCCAAATAGTTTCTGTGTGTGGCTCAGTTTTGATTCCCTCTTTGAGACTACATTTCAAATTGTCCCTAACATATATGGCTACTCCCCCTCCTCGTCTAATATATCGATCTGTGTGAAATAGTTTAAATCCATTTATTTGATATTCAGCTAATAGTTCTCTATTTTCTACATTCATCCACGTTTCCGTAAGTGCAATAATATCGATTTTTTTTGTGCAGACAAGAGCATTTAATTCGTTAATTTTATTTCTTAGACTTCTACTGTTAGTGTAATATACCCAAAGTGAATTGCTATTTTGAGGCCCTTCAATTTCCCTGATCATTTTGCCAATTCCTTTCTTCACCAAACACATACCTTTATTATCTCCTTCCTCAAAATCAATTCCCATACCACTATCTACTAACAGTTTAAACCCAAACAAACACCTCTAACCACTGGTTCCAACGAGTTCGCAACAGCAACAACCCCAGCTCTCGATAGATGCACCCCATCCCGAGCGTACATTTCATTTCTTCCAAAGAAGTGTTCCCACTTGTCTATGAAAGATATTGCATTAGATTTGCAATATCTTTCCAGCCGGCAATTGACAACAAGTACCCTCGACATCCATTCATTTCCCACTCCCTTTCTTGGAAGAATGCCACATATGATCGGGATTCCTCCCTTGCTCGTAACTAATTCTATTGCTGTCTTGACTCTTTGTATTAGTTCCTCACTCCTAACTCGCCCAACATCATTACCCCCTTCACTAATACAAATAATGGGTTTGTTCCCATTTCACGTCATAATATCTTTCATGTTTCCAACAATATCACTAATACCAGCTCCCGGATAGCAAACCCTTAACCTGTTCCCTTTATCTCTGGCACAAAACGTTCTGTCTAAATGCCTCACCTGGGAATCTCCCACAACCAAAACTCGCTTCGTTTCTCCCTTCGCTTCAATGCTCCTCGTTGCTTTGCCTTTGCCTCCTCGTTGAGCTACAGGTTCACCACAGCACTCGTCCTCTAACGCATCAAATGCGTTAGAAGTCCTTAGGCTATTAGGTGTCTGTTTTGCCAAGGTCTTCTTAAGACCCCTGTCCTTTACAACTTGCCAAGACGAGGTCTTTTTAATACTGGTCTCCTCCTTTGTTTCTTCCTGATGTTGCTTCAGCTGTCGTACCTCCTCCCGTAGCGAATCCAGCTCTGTCCTCAGAGCTCCAACTAAATTCAGCAGTTCCTTCACTAATCCTTCCATTATTACTATAATAATGTTACTACAATCGGAGCTCCAGCTAACACAACCTCTCACTGTGACAGCACCTGACTGACACTACCTGATGGTAGTGTCAGCTTCCTAGAGCTTCCCATCCTTCTCTATCTTGTAAGTGAAACGCAACACAGAATTCCGCTCAAATGCCTCCTTCGGCTCCTGCAGATGTCAGACATCACGGACCTGTGTAAAAATGTCAACATACCTGCAGTATATGGCCGGTTTCAAGCTCATGTCGACTAAGACCTTTTGTTCGATGGTACCCATGTAGAAGTTCGCAAACAGGACACCTAGGGGAGAACCCATGGCGACCCCATCTACTTGCTTATACATGTACTCATCCGGGCTCAAGAAGGGTGCCTCTTTAGTACAAGCTTGGAGTAGTTTCCTTAGAATGTTTTCTGGTATGTCAAGAGTACAGGCCGGATCACGATACACTCTGTCCGCTATCATCCCGATTGTTTCATCCACAGGTACGTTGGTAAACAGTGATTCTACATCCAACGAGGCTCTTATCCCTGTGGCCCGTGTTCCCCGCAGTAAGTCTACAAATTTCTTTGGAGACTTCAGGCTGAAGGCGCAAGGGACATAAGGAGTCAGCAAGCCGTTGAGTCGCTTCACCAGTCTGTACGTGGGTGTGGGTATCTGGCTGATGATTGGCCGAAGTGGGTTTCCAGGCTTGTGTGTCTTGACATTTCCATACGCATATCCAGGTTTGTATTTCCCAATAATCTTTGGCAGGTGGAGTCCAGATTTCTTGGCGTTCACAGTTTCGATCAATTTGTTGACCTTTGCTTTCAATTCGGCTGTAGTGTCCTTCGTTACCCTTTGGAATTTAGTTTGGTCAGAGAGTATGAGGTTCATTTTCACCAAATATTCGTCTTTTTTAAGAATGACGTATATTGGCGACTTGTCACCTCTCCTGACGACTATCTCCTTGTTCTTACGAAGGCTCTTAGCTGCAGCTTTGAGCTCGGGGGACAGTATGGTGCTTCTGTAGTTGCCTCGAGTCTTTCCTCCTTCTGCAATAAGTTCAGCTTGTAAGGTGTCTTTGGTGGTGTCCTTCTTTTGTGTCTCGAGGTCGAATATGTCGTCCAACAGGATCTCCAACTCCACTTTCCGGGCCATCTCACTTGTTCTGGACATAACATGACAGTTTATACCCAGATTTAGGAGAGTGACTTGGTCCTCAGTGAGGTTGATTCCAGCAAGGTTCAGGAAGCCGTCTCTTGGTCGTGGAATCGCCATAGGAGATGAAACATGGTGAAAATAGCAAATAAATGTACAATGAATATACTTATGATATT
Source organism: Procambarus virginalis (assembly GCA_020271785.1). Lineage (NCBI taxonomy): Eukaryota > Metazoa > Arthropoda > Malacostraca > Decapoda > Cambaridae > Procambarus > Procambarus virginalis. The sequence goes on along the minus strand of WNGS01066681.1, from coordinate 1,067,662 downwards.
GGAAGTGTCAGTAACAGGATTACGTGGCTACTGGTAACTATCCTGTGGAATTTTAATTGTTAACAATTAACGTTAATTTTAGTATGGTAAATGATTAGTCAATCAAAATCGCAGGAAATCTTATACCTGGTACTCAATGTAAGAGAATAAAGGCAAGAAAATCCTACTAAATAAATGAAACCGATAGTTTCTAAAACAAATGAAACCATTTAATTGTTTCAAAAGTGAATAAGGTAGCCCAAGAATGTAGGGATACCTTGCCGAGTCTCTTAAAGAACAGAAGCGAGGGTTTTCCTATTATATGAAATATGATACTTACAGAATTAGCGAACTTTGTGCTCTGAAAAAAGAAATCTAATTTCCTACCTAAGTAAATATCATCTCTGACTGACGTGTAGGGGTGCGAGTGTCAACTGTTGACGAGAACTGCTGTTGAGGTCCCAACTCAGCAACGTAGTCTGTGCTAAAGGAACTATGGCCCTTTGTATCCTCCTTTGGTCGGATTGCAGAAGATAGGGTGCTTTGACCCGAAGACAAATCAAAGTACCAGGGTACCAAAATGATGATCTGTCTTAAATTGAGAAATATCCTAGGGACAAAAGGTGGAAAACACGAGTAATAATAACACTGAGGGAGGGATGATAAATTAAGAGAATGACTGAGGCCTCCAGTCACCACGTAATCCAAAGTTATCCAACACTCACAATATGCTACCCTCGGAATGCACAAAATGCACAGCACCATAAAAATATGAAAAGTAATGAAAATATTGAAAAGCAACTGTATCAAAGCCAAATACACTTACCAAAAATTGATGTTCTAGTAATAGTACCTGAGTGAAGCTCCCAGACAGGCCCCCATTAAATGTGATGGAAAAATGAAGGAGTGTAGATGTTCGGCAGTCCTCCTAATGGCTGGTGTCAATGTCTATCACATTTACAAAAAAAAAGATAGACTGCTTGGCTGTTGTCTGTGGTAAAGTAAGGGAAGACATGCAAAACACATAGTATGAACAATGAAACTTTAATTAAATTAAAAGACAAATTATGAACAAAGAGAATCCCTTAGCTATGAACAGTGCAAATAGCGCAAACAGGTAAAAAATATAACATAAAAAATAAGAACAAGGATGATGTTACTTTATGAATAAAATAAAGACAAAATGAAATAAACAGGTGTTGAATAAGGCACTAGCTGAGAACATCCACCAAGAGACAGAGCGTATATCAGTTAGATGTTTTCAGCTTGAGAGCACAAGATATTCTAACTTCAATGACTGGTTCAAGCCCAGACATTCGCTAGGTAGAGGGCGCTGAGGTGCAGATGGTGGCCGGTCACCAATCGGAAGCAGGCAGGCTGGAAATGGTAGTTTGGTGGTTGACGACGGTGGCGAGCCGGCATGGAGGGAGTGTGGAGTGGGGGGAGTTAGGGTACGTTTTACCCCTGGTCAAAACATTTTGTGCTACTGGTATACGTATCTTGAAGGTAGCATCTTATTGTTGTATGTATATGAGTAACTTTATGTAGGGAAGAGCAGGCTCAATCTCTCTTGAAAGAGATTACCGTCACTATATATATATATATATATATATATATATATATATATATATATATATATATATATATATATATATATATATATATATATATATATATATATATAATATATATATATATATATATATATATATATATATATATATATATATATATAATATATATATATATATATATATATATATATATATATATATATATATATATAATATATATATATATATATATATATATATATATATATATATATATATATATATATATATATATATATATATATAATATATATATATATATATATATATATATATATATATATATATATATATATATATATATATATATATATATATATATATATATATATATATATATATATATATATATATATATATATATATATATATATATATATATATATATATATATATATATATATATATATATATATATATATATATATATATATATATATATATATATATATATATATATATATATATATATATATATATATATATATATATATATATATATATATATATATATATATAATATACGAACAAGCCTGAATGGTCCCCAGGACTATATGCAACTGAAAACTCACACCCCAGAAGTGACTCGAACCCATACTGCCAGGAGCAACGCAACTGGTATCTACAGGACGCCTTAATCCACTTGACCATCACGACGGACAAAAGGAAGTGATAGCCGAAGCTATTTGAACCACTTCCCCACGGCACTCGGATGGTAATCTTGGGCATAGCATTTTATCAAATCACCTCATTCTTTGGGGCAACACGTGAGGAACACAAATGCGAACAAGCCTGAATGGTCCCCAGGACTATATGCAACTGAAAACTCACACCCCAGAAGTGACTCAAACCCATACTGCCAGGAGCAACGCTACTGGTATCTACAGGACGCCTTAATCCACTTGACGATCACGTCCAGATAAAAGGAAGTGATAGCCGAATCTATTTGAACCACTTCCCCACCGGCACTCGGATGGTAATCTTGGGCATAGAATTTTATCAAATCACCTTATTCTTTGGGGCAACACATGAGGAACACAAATGCGAACAAGCCTGAATGGTCCCCAGGACTATATGCAACTGAAAACTCACACCCCAGAAGTGACTCGAACCCATACTGCCAGGAGCAACACTACAGGTATCTACAGGATGCCTTAATCCACTTGACCATCACGACCGGACAAAAGGAAGTGATAGCCGAAACTATTTGAACCACTTTCCCGCTGGCACTCGGATGGTAATCATCGGCATAGCATTTTATCAAATCACCTCATTCTTTGGGGCAACACGTGAGGAACACAAATGCGAACAAGCCTGAATGGAATGAATGAATATATATATATATATATATATATATATATATATATATATATAATATATATATAATATATATATATACTTATGCTCAATATATATGCAATATATTATATATATGCTCAAATGCTCAACCTGCACTGGGAGAATTGCACAGGGCCACTTGGTGGAACTAACTAAATTCTCCAATACATGTCTAGCTGGCAACATATCAGAGACCATACGGCCTCAATTTTTTGGCGCTACCCTCTGTGCCATGAGGAAAAAAGATGGAGGAATCAGACCGATAGCTGTGGGCAATTCACTCCGGCGCCTCGTCGCTAAGGCTGCTGCTAGAACAGTTAGTCAGGCAGCAGCCGACATGCTGAAGCCAAAACAGCTTGGGTTTGGTATTCCCCAAGGGTGTGAGGCAGCGGCTCATGCAGCTAGAGCTTACATTGCCAACATTACGGATGAAAAAGCCCTGATAAAACTGGACTTCAAAAATTGCTTTGAATCTGGTGAGAAGGGATGCAGTACTCAGTGCGGTTCATCGCCTTTTTCCTTCACTCTACCCGTTTGTAAACTCATGTTACAGCAAGAATCTAACTCTGCTATTCGGGGAACATGAAACTGAATCGCAAAGTGTCCAACAGGGTGACCCCCTTGCTCCTTTTCTTTTCTGCCTAGTAATCAAGGAAGTCACCGATAACCTGTCCAGTGAGCTCACCATTTGGTTTTTGAATGATGGTACTCTAGCCGGCTCCCCAGACTCACTCTTGGATGATATAAGAATAATTCAAGAGCAAGGAGCAAGTCTAGACCTCACCTTGAACTCTTCCAAGTGCGAAATAACCTCCACCAACCAGTACATAATAGAGCGAATAAAGGTTCTTTTGCCTGATATTCATGCAACCAACCCTGAGGACAGCACACTTCTAGGTGCTCCTCTTGGAGGGAATGCCATCGACGAGGTCCTTGGTAAGATCACTGACCTGAAGAGGATGAACGAGAGGATTGAAGACATCGATGCTCATGATGCACTTTACCTCATCACCAGATGCTTGTCCCTCCCCAGGCTGACCTACTTTCTTAGATGTTCGCCATCTTTCAATAATATTTTAAGAGTACGACAGCTTGCTGAAATCAATGCTAGAAAAAGCCCTCAACCTTTCTCTCAGCGACTCATAGTGGAAACAAGCCTCCCTTCCTGTCAGACTCGGAGGCCTCGGCGTTTGCACAGCAACACAAATTGCTGTACCAGCGTTCCTGTCCTCTTCAGTGGTGTCTGACAACTTGGTGAAGGAAATCCTACCTGAGCACCTAGTTTAACGGGCAGGGGTACATGATCCCAGCTTCACAGACTGCACAACCAAATGGGTCTCTCTCACAGGACCAGCACCCCAACCACCGCCTTCTGAAGCCCATAAGCAATCCAGCTAGGATCGCCCCATTACCGACCAAGAAGCTGCGACTTTGCTAGAAACTGCGACAACACCACATTACACTGCCCGACTTAGAGCTGTAGCAGCTCCCATGCAGGTGACTTCCTAGTAGCATTCCCAATGTCAGCAACCGGCACTCGTCTCACACCACAGGCCCCTCGAATTGCTGTGGCTCTCTGCCTCGCTGCCCCAATCCACACCGAATGCAGGTGTATTTGCGGCGTGGCAGAGGCCGACAGGTACGGACGGCATGGCCTTCTCTGCCAAAGGACAGGAGGATGGCATGCAAGACACGGCGAGGTTAACGACATTAGAAGAAGCCTTACCACAGCCGGGTTTCCAACAGAGAGAGAGCCCCGTTACCTAATGTCCCGCAACTCTGATGAGCCTGTCAGTCGCCCAGATGGGATCATGGTGAACCCCTGGAAGAATGGTAGACAGTTGGTGTGGGACTGCACTTGCCTTTCAACCTTAGCCAACACTTATGTTGACTTCAGTGCTGCACAGGCAAGCGGTGCTGCACAGGCAAGCGGTGCTGCACAGGCAAGCGGTGCTGCACAGGCAAGCGGTGCTGCACAGGCAAGCGGTGCTGCACAGGCAAGCGGTGCTGCACAGGCAAGCGGTGCTGCCAATCACCGGGAAGCAGCCAAGCCACGTAAATACAGAGACCTTGAGCACCACTACAATTTTGTACCCATTGCCTCAGAGACACTTGGTGCACGGGGTAAAAGTGCTGCTAGTTTTTTTAAGGAGTTGGGCTCCAAGCTAATTGAAACAACTAGAGACCCTAGAGCTGCTAATTTTTTCTTTCAGCGCCTTAGTGTGGCGATCCAGAGAGGAAATGCTGAGTGCATTCATGGTTCCTGCCCGCCATCTGAGGAGCTAGAGGAGCTCTACAAGTTGTGACAAGTAGCCTTGTACCCTGCATGTAACCAATGTTGTGACCCTTTTTGTGTAATGAAATTTTCAAATTAAGTTAGATATATATATACACACATACTAAAAGAATAGGGGGTGGTAGGGGAAGAAAATATCAGTGTTCAGTGAGGATCCACCAGGTCTGAGTACTCTTTATTTTCTTCTCCGAGGCTATGGGTCCCTACACTTGCACCAGAGGTGGTACCCCTTCTAGGTTTTATATATATATATATATATATATATATATATATATATATATATATATATATATATATAAACTTGATGTGGGTAGAATATAGTTGTGCGTTAATTGGCTGTTGATTGCTGGTGTTGACTTCTTGATGTGTAGTGCCTCGCAGATGTCAAGCCGCCTGCTGTCGCTGTATCTATCAATGATTTCTGTGTTGTTGCTAAGATGTCTCTGGTGATGGTTTGGTTGTGGAAGAGAGTATATGTTCCTTAATGGAGCCCTGTTGCTTATGCATCGTTAAACGCCTGGAAACGCCTTCTCCTTCCAGGCGTTTAACGATGCATAAGCAACAGGGCTCCATTAAGGAACATATACTCTCTTCCCACAACCAAACCATCACCAGAGACATCTTAGCAAACAACACAGAAATCATTGATAGATACAGCGACAGCAGGCGGCTTGACATCTGCGAGGCACTACACATCAAGAAGTCAACACCAGCAATCAACAGCCAATTAACGCACAACTATATTCTACCCACATCAAGACTCCACTCCAATATAGAATCATCAGGAAATATGGGATAATAGGCCTTCTGCAGTTCTGTTTCCCAACTTCTATCTGTTACCCAACTTCTACATATCTATATCCATTGTTCCGCGTTCTGTGTTCTTTCACCCCACTATTGTATTACATCACCTTGTAACACTGTAAAGGTGTTTGGTTTAATTTTATTTAATACATACATGGAGATATATGAGTCACAGACAAGGATTTGACAGACGCCAACTTGTCTGGCCTAGATCTCACACCTCTAAGTGTTAATTGACAACCAAGTGACCTGAGGTCAGCCAGGCGAATCTCACCTGGCTCTCGCTAATCTTATAATTGAGCCGGGTAGCCTTCAAACATGCCGACGTTTAAGGAGTGGCTTGGTAGAGTGCCGGAGGCTATCTAACTTGTGGGCGGAGTTAGCCACTAGGTTTCCCAATATATACTCGGAGAGAGATCGATTCGAGAAGAGGAGAAGGACAGCGGAAGCAGAGCCATAGACAGAAGAACAGACGGCAGCGGCCAGCCGTCCAGACAGGCGGTCTGCCGGCGGGGGCGGGACAGTCTCTGTCAACTACAGACCCTCCCCCCCCCCTTTCTCTATTCCACGGAGACTCTTAAGACTCGGAGACACTTGGTGAGTTGAACATTGAGGGACTTGTCGTGTTCACTAAACAGGTGTTGTGTGATGATCAGGGCAGTCGAGTTGTAGGGTTCTCGAATTCTTGGATAATGACTCACTTTGAATATTACCATTTTAGTTGAATTGCTTAAATTGATACTTAGTATGTGAAATATAATTGAAAGTTATTATTTAAAGTGTGTTTAACTTTGTTACCTGGAGTTTTATATGTTGAGATGAGGAAGCCTCAGCGGTTGCTGGTTTCATGATTTGAATGAGTACATGATGCAGAGGGAGCATACCTCCTGATAACATCATTGAGGGTATTATGTTGATACAGACAAGTTCCATTCCTTGTCTTGTATTAGATGATCTAGAATGGATGGTGGCAGCATTTTCTATTTTCAATTTTCTATTTCTACTTCTACTATCTACTCTTCTACTTCTACTATCTACTTTCCTACTTCTACCTACCTACCCTTCTACCTCTTCTACTTCTCATACTCACTTCCTACTTACTCGATATTATTCCATTTCTCCCCCCCCCCCGTTACAACCTCACCCAAATGCAGGTATAAGAGCCAAATGCTGTTTCAGTCATAAAGTTGTGTGTGTGGATAAACTGAAGTCTTTGAAAATGTAATAAGTTTTACGAAACGCGCTCAAGTGTCGCGTCAGACTAGAAATAAAAATGAATTTTGGAGAATTGATTTTTCATTTACCGTCACCAGTAAAAAGAAACATAAGGATAGAGAAAATTCGTGTTAGAATTATTAATCTTACTTTTTCGGTCATATTTAATAATTTATATATATATATATATATATATATATATATATATATATATATATATATATATATATATATATATATAATGGGAGCTTGAATGGGGGAGCCTGCACAGCTGTGATATATATATCATAGGTAGATTCAGTGTCACAAAATGAAAGTATTAAATTTGAATGCGTTAATATGTTTGGTAAAATGGTAACCCTTCATTTCGAGTTTAAATACTTGATTAAATCATTAAATCTTCAGCACGAATTGAAATAGTCTGAACAAATTGTTTCATTAATATATAATCCAGTATATATATTATAATATATATATATATATATATATATATATATATATATGTATATATATATATATATAGTACATATATTTTTGGGTGTGGTTGTTGCGTATTTGCAATACATTTTCTTTTTGTCGTACTAATAAATCAAGATTCTTTTGTGCTGATTGGTTAGCAAGAAGTGAATATGTGATAGTTTTGTTGTGTGATTCCGTCACTGGGACGATCAACACACACAAACGGACCGATCATAATGTACTCACGGGAAGTTTCCCGCATGATGATCCTCATCTGGTCCAAGGTTATAATGTTGACAAGTCTAGAGTAACCAGAACACGGACCTGGGCCCCAGACCCACGTATGGCCCGATAGATAGTAATGAAACCCGTCGTCCTCTACCTCGTTCCAGTTTGGTGGCGCTGCAAGCACAGAAATGCTATACAAACTTTTAAATGCAATGATTAAATATATGTTCCATAAATAAAACTGCAATTTTAAAGCATTCCATTCACATTATGATTAATGTAAATGATTAATGATTAAATATAAATTCCAAAAATAAAACAATAATTTTAAAGCATTACATTCAGAAAATGCACACAAACAAGTATTCATACACACACGTCACAAATACACGCACGAGAATGCAGCCGACCTCTCCTCATGAGACCCTTCTGCCTCTCAGCCCCTCTCACACCTTAATTTACTCCCCCAAGACTCACTGAGGCTCCCGTTTGTCCCACAACCACTGAGGCTCCCGTTTGTCCCACAACCACTGAGGCTCCCGTTTGTCCCACAACCACTGAGGCTCCCGTTTGTCCCACAACCACTGAGGCTCCCGTTTGTCCCACAACCACTGAGGCTCCCGTTTGTCCCACAACCACTGAGGCTCCCGTTTGTCCCACAACCACTCATTCTCCTGTTTGTCCCACAACCACTGAGGCTCCCATTTGTCCCACAGCCACTGAGGCTCCCGTTTGTCCCATGACCACTCAGGCTCCCATTTGTCCCACAGTCACTGAGGCTCCTCCATTTGTCCCACAGCCACTGAGGCTCCTCCATTTGTCCCACAGCCACTGAGGCTCCTCCATTTGTCCCACAGCCCCTGAGGCTCCCGTTTGTCCCACAACCACTCAGGCTGCTCCCGTTTGTCCCACAGCCACTCAGGCTGCTCCCGTTTGTCCCACAACCACTCAGGCTGCTCCCGTTTGTCCCACAACCACTGAGGCTCCCGTTTGTCCCACAACCACTGAGGCTCCCGTTTGTCCCACAACCACTGAGGCTCCCGTTTGTCCCACAACCACTGAGGCTCCCGTTTGTCCCACAGCCACTGAGGCTCCCGTTTGTCCCACAACCACTGAGGCTCCCGTTTGTCCCACAGCCACTGAGGCTCCCGTTTGTCCCACAGCCACTGAGGCTCCCGTTTGTCCCACAACCACTGAGGCTCCCGTTTGTCCCACAACCACTGAGGCTCCCGTTTGTCCCACAGTCACTGAGGCTCCCGTTTGTCCCACAGTCACTGAGGCTCCCGTTTGTCCCACAGTCACTGAGGCTCCCGTTTGTCCCACAACCACTGAGGCTCCCGTTTGTCCCACAGCCACTGAGGCTCCAGTTTGTCCCACAGCCACTGAGGCTCCCGTTTGTCCCACAGCCACTGAGGCTCCCGTTTGTCCCACAGCCACTGAGGCTCCCGTTTGTCCCACAGCCACTGAGGCTCCCGTTTGTCCCACAGTCACTAAGGCTCCCGTTTGTCCCACAGTCACTAAGGCGCCCGTTTGTCCCACAGTAACACTCTTTTCTACAACCTAACCTACAACCAGCCATCACAAGCAGTTCTAACCCAACTTAAATTTGAAACTCACCAGTTAAAAACCGACAAGTAGAAACTAATAAATAGGAGTGTTGTAAAGACTCCGGTAAAAGTGTGTCCAAGATAGTCATTAAACTATGGTATACCAATGTGCTTAGGGCCACAAATAAAGCATTGGAAATATAATAAATGGCTAGAGAAGAAGAGCCTGATATTATTGCAATAGTACAAACCAAGATAAATGATATCGTACCAGATGGAATATTTCCTGGGAGATATCAAGTACTCTGTATTAAGACAAGACTGACAAAGACAAGGCGGGGGAGTTGCACTCCAAGTGAAATGATGGTGAAAGTTTGAGGAACTTGAAGATGATAATACACATGGATACAAAGTCTACATCACTGGAACTCTGACAACAGATGGAAAGAAGTTAATAGGTGTTGATAGTATACAACCTCTCAATAAACAACGCCAGGAAAATGAGGATACAATCAAGACGTGCATAAATTAACTACATAGAGACAGACACATCAGCACACAGAATGAGAGTTAAACTACTGATCATAAGGGACCTAAATCACGGAGAGATAGAATGGGAATCGAGAAACACCCATAGTGTGACAGAAACATGGGGAGCAAAATTAGTGAAAGTTCCAGACAGGAATTTCTTAACACAGCATGTGAGAAAGGACAAGAGAAATGAGGGGAAGATGCACCTAGTTTAATGGATCCGATCTTCACCCAAAATGAGAAAGATAGCAAACACCTAGAGCACAAAATACCCCAAGGAGCCAGCAGTCATTGTGTCCTGGTGTTTGACTATGTGGCTGAAGCAACACCAATGAACAAGGAGCCAGAGAAAGGAGAGTAGATTACATACTGAAAGGGGAATTTTATGAGACTCGGAGAGTATCTGGGGAATTGTGCAATAGGAGGTAGAACTTAGGGGGAAGGGGGCAGATATTTCAGGAAAAGATGGATCAAAAACTGATACGCAAAGAGGCTGAATAGAGATTTATACCATCATTAAGGGTAAACAGTTTGAGGGACCAAAACAGCCAATGGTTCAATTGACAATGTCAAGAAGCTAAATCGGAAAGCAGTAGAGTGGAAAAAATACAGAGGGCATAAGAAAATCAGCATAAATGCAAAAGAGTTAGGAATGATTACATAAACATATAAGAAAACGTTCTATGTAAACAACATTACATCCACAGCAAAGAAGCAACCGAAGTTACTACATAGTCATACTTGAAGGAAAATGACCAAGTGACTAGACTATGCAAGAGGGAAGGAGAACATAAAGAAAATTATAAGGAAATTTGTGAGGACATGCAAGTTTTCATGGTGTTTTCACGACTGATCCATACCAGCTCCCAGTGCTGGCAGAGGAGGTAACTCTAGGCGAGAGATTGATAGATATTGAAATAACAGCTTAGGAAATATTGGGACATTTAGCCTTATTATATAAAAATAAAGCTATGGACCAGAAAATATTTCACCGTGGATGTTAAAAGAAGCTGCACAGGGCTTCAGTATACCTCTACCTCAGGACTTTAATGAGACAATTGAGACAGGAATTTAACCCAGCTGGTGGACAGTGGTGACTGTCATACCAATATATAAGAAAGGAGAGAGAGAAGACACTGGACTACAGACCAGTATCACTGACAAGCATCCCCTGCAGGCAGCAAGATACTCGGAAGGAGAATAAGACTAGTTAAACACCTAGAGAGGATCAGATATATAAACAAGCAAGTGTAAGATGGAGGAAAATGGATCAGATGCCAAGAGTCCAAAAGGACAGTACACAATAAAGGAAACCATTCCTCCCTGTAAAGGGTAGAGAAAAGGCCCTGGGAGTGGGTGTAAGACCAAGCCTAACTCCGGAGGTATATGTAAACTGGATACCATCAGCAGCATACTCTACAATGGCAAAAGTCAGAACATTGTTCAAGAACCTAAATTATGAGGCATTTAGATCACTGTAACGCGTCTTGTCTGGGAATTGCGAGGGGATGGGATGTGGGGAAAGATTGAACAAATTTGACCTGCCATCACTTGAGAAAAAGGAGAGATAGGAGACATGATATATACTTATAAAATACTTAGAGGATTGATATAGTAAAATTGTTTGGGAGTCAGTACATTATATTTTTAGCCTAACGTCTATTGTGGGAAAGTTACTCGAATCTATAATAGCAAATAATATTCGTCTTCATCTTGAAAAACATAAATTAATAATTGAGTCGCAACATGGTTTTATAAATGGCCGTTCATGTTTAACAAATTTGTTATCTTTTTATTCTAGCATAGTTGAGGCAGTTGATAGTGGTAAGGATTGTGATGTTGTGTACCTTGACTTTAGCAAAGCTTTCGATACAGTGCCACATGAAAGACTGATTAAAAAGATAGAGGCTCATGGTATTGGGAGTGCTATATTAAGCTGGATTAGGGCATGGCTATACCAAAGGAAACAGAGAGTTAGTATAAATGGAGTCAAGTCAGAGTGGGAAAATGTTGTAAGTGGAGTGCCTCAAGGCTCTGTCCTGGGACCTCTGTTGTTTATAATATATATAAATGATTTAGATTCAGGTTTGAGTAGCAACATTTGCAAATTTGCCGATGATACGAAAATCGGTAGGGAAATTAATTCGGAGGAGGACTCACTATCACTTCAAGTTGATCTAGATAGGGTTTTGAAATGGTCAAAGGACTGGCAGATGCAGTTTAATGCTGATAAATGTAAAGTTCTGAGGCTAGGTAATGATGATAGAGTTACAAGATACGAGCTAGATGGTGTTGAGATTGCGAAGTCGGATTGCGAAAGGGATCTGGGAGTTATAATTAGTAAGAATTTAAAACAAAAGGATCAATGCATAAATGTTCGTAATAAGGCAAATCGGACACTCGGATTTATTAATCGCAGCGTAAGTAACAAGACACCTGGTGTGGTTCTCAAGCTATATCTTGCTCTGGTTAGGCCCCATTTAGATTATGCAGTTCAGTTTTGGTCGCCATATTATAGAATGGATATAAATTCACTTGAACGTGTCCAGCGTAGGATGACTAAGTTAATTCCCCAAATTAGAAATCTTTCATATGAAGAAAGATTAACAAAGCTAAATTGCATTCACTGGAAAGGCGAAGAGTTAGGGGTGACATGATAGAGGTTTACAAGTGGATGAATGGACATAACAAAGGGGATATTAATAGGGTATTAAAAGTATCAACACAGGACAGAACGCGAAACAATGGGTATAAATTGGATAAGTTTAGATTTAGGAAAGACTTGGGTAAATACTGGTTCAGTAACAGGGTTGTTGATTTGTGGAACCAATTGCCGCGTAACATTGTGGAGGTGGGGTCCCTCGATTGTTTCAAGCATGGGTTGGACAGGTATATGAGTGGGATTGGGTGGTTATAAATAGGAGCTGCCTCGTATGGGCCAATAGGCCTTCTGCAGTTGCCTTTGTTCTTATGTTCTTATGTTCTTAACCGACAATAGAAAGGTGGGGTCCAGGAGCCCATGATCCTGCAGGCACAAATAGTACTGCCTCTGGACTGTATAAACCAATGTTAACTGCGTCACCGTGTACTGCCTCTGGACCAGGGTCTAGGAGAAGCAGCAGCGACAGCAGGAGCAGCAGCAGCAGCAACAACATACCCGTGAAGAGGAAGTGGATGGCCGTGGGGTTCCGGTAGAGCTTGGGACGGTCATCGGTGTTGGTCAGCATCACAGGTCTCTTAGACACGCGGCACTCCGTGGCGCCTCCTGCTGTTGTCAGCACTGACACCGAGTGGCACGTTGGCAGCCACACCCTCACAGCACAAGGCTGCCACAAACACAGCACAAGGCTGCCACAAACACAGCACAAGGCTGCCACACTCTCACAACGCACAAGTATGCCACACTCTCACAGCACAAGGCTGCACACACTCACTCACAGCACAAGGCTGCCACACCGTCTCACAGCACAATGCTGCCACACACACAAACACAGTCTGCCACACACGTACACACAACACAAGGGCTGCCACACACACACAATACAAGGCTGCCACAGCTCTCACAACACAAGGCTTCCAACACACACACAACACAGGCCTGCCACCTATCACAACACATAGGCTGCAATCCTCTCACAACACAAGGCTGGCACACGCTCACAACACAAGGCTGCCTACACTCTCACGACACAAAAGGCTGCACAGCCTCACAACACAGCTGACAACACACACACCACACTAAGGCTTGTCCACTCTCTACAACCACAAGGCCTAGCCACACTACACAAGCACAAGGTCTGCCACAGCTCATCAACACAGGCGTCCACACTCAACAAACACATAGGCTGCCACACATCACAACACATGCTGCCACACTCACACGCAAAGGCTAGCCACACGTCACAACTACATGGCTGCCACCTACA
>WNGS01066681.1:1028110-1050326 GCA_020271785.1 Procambarus virginalis | reverse complement strand
CACAACACAAGGCTGCCACATTCTCACAACACAAGGCTGCCACACTCTCACAACACAAGGCTGTCACACTCTCACAACACAAGGCTGCCACACTCACAACACAAGGCTGCCACACTCACAACACAAGGCTGCCACACTCACAACACAAGGCTGCCACACACACAGCACAAGGCTGCCACACTCACAACACAAGGCTGCCACACACACAGCACAAGGCTGCCACACTCTCACAACACAAGGCTGCCACACTCTCACAACACAAGGCTGCCACACTCTCACAACACAAGGCTGCCACACTCTCACAACACAAGGCTGCCACACTCTCACAACACAAGGCTGCCACACTCTCACAACACAAGGCTGCCACAATCTCACAACACAAGACTGCCACACTCTCACAGCGCAAGGCTGCCACACTCTCACAGCGCAAGGCTGCCACACTCTCACAGCGCAAGGCTGCCACACACTCACAGTGCAAGGCTGCCACACTCTCACAGCACAAGGCTGCCACACTCTCACAGCACAAGGCTGCCACACTCTCACAGCACAAGGCTGCCACACTCTCACAGCACAAGGCTGTCACACTCTCACAGCACAAGGTTGAGCAGGTTATCCTGGCAGATGGTAGTGTAGAGGACGGAAGGGGAGATGGTCCCAGTGAAGGTGTAGCGAGAACCGTCGTGCTTGAAGTAGAAGTATGAGGACGGGTAGATATTGTCCACGAGGCTTGCGGGGTCCAGCTCCGTCTGGTTGTAAGGTATGGCCGCTCCTCCCGCGTCCCAAGTGGGCTGGCCGCCTGGCTTGCGAGACAGGTTCACCCAGTAGGAGTGTTTCCTGGAAATAGAAGAACATTAGCCTTCATATGACATGAAGGTTGATGATTCATATGACGCAACACATTAAGGAACCAACACGGGAAAATAATATTTTAGATTTAGTGTTAACTAACAGGGAAACACAAATTAATGACATCGAAATAGGGAGTGAGCTAGGGAACAGTGATCACAAAGAAATCAGATTTAGCATAGAATGGAATAGACCTGTAGGAGAAAATTCTGTTAAAGTGCCAGATTTTAGAAAAGCTGATTTTAATAGCCTAAGAAATTTTTGGGTCAAATTGATTGGAAAGTCTTGGGTATGGGGTGTGGGCCGGTCTTGGAGCGGGACATGAACCCAGCAATAGGCGATGTAAAAGGGGATTTCGATGTGGATTCAATTTATAACTTATTTAAGAATGTTCTAAACAAAGCACAGGAACGTAGTATACCACACAAATTGAATAGATCGATTACTAATGACCCAAAGTGGATAACAAAGAATTTGAAGAATCTTATAGGTAAAAAGAGAGCTTGGTACAAAAGGATTAATAATGGGGAGGTCACTTTAGAACAGGAATTCGTACAACTAGTTAGAAATGTTAAAAAAGAGATAAGGAAAGCAAAAAGAAACTTTGAAGTTCGTATAGCAGGGCAAGCAAAGACAAATCCTAAAGGGTTTTTTCAGTTATATCGAACTAAGACTAGGGAAAGGATAGGTCCATTAAAAACTGAGACAGGTCAAATAACAGACAGTGATGAAGAGATGAGCAGTATTTTTAATAAATATATTGTATCTGTATTTACTAAAGAGGAACTTAACAATATGCCTTCAGCCGAACAAGTCTATGTGGGTGGGGACGAGGACAGGTTGACGAGTTTAGCAGTTACCAGGGAGGATGTTCTTAAACAAATAGTAAAACTCAAACCAAACAAATCCCCAGGGCCGGATGAAGTGTTTGCCAGAGTGCTAAAGAATGCAAAGAGGAGCTTTGTGACCCACTGTCAATCATATTTAATAAATCAATAGAGTCAGGCAGAGTGCCAGAGTTTTGGAAAGTTGCTAATGTGATACCAGTTTTTAAGAAAGGAGATAGATCACTTGCGTCTAACTATCGAANTTTGGACATTTTGTTTTTGTCCATGGATTCACCTTTTAGTGATTTTTTCTTGAGATCTAAGTTTCCTCGGCTTCGTAATCTTTGTACGTAAGCTCGAAGTCCATCAAAGATTTGGCTTTGTGATAAGATGTTGGTGTTATAATGGGTACATAGGCTGTCTATGACCTCATTAGGAAGTTTCCTTTGAATGATTAGCTTTGTAAGCCACTCTGCACTTGCTACAGGTACTTTTGTACTGAGGGCTTTGATGATTGATTCTATAGACAATCGAAATGATTGTAGTGATTCATAACTTTTATTTGGAGCGGGTAAATCCAATAATTTGTATGAGAGACGGGCAATTGCAGTCTCCTTATCACTGTAGTTATCTTGTAACAACTGTAAGGCATGGTCGTAATCATCATCTGTTAATGACAAATTAGCAATGACCTGCCTTGCCTCTCCCTGTAACTGGCCTTGTAAATATTGAAACTTTGTCGCTTTTTTGAGAGAAGCTTTGGAGTTGATTATAGAATCAAAGGCTCTCCAGAAGGTATCCCAATCGTCTTCATCCTTGCCCTCAAAATATGGTAAATGTACCTTTGGGAGCTCTGCTGCTATATGTGTAATAGTTGCATTGCTCTGTTGAGTGGATGAGCTCACATTGGATTGGGTTCCTGCTCGAGATATTTGTTGGATTAAAGGATCAAGTTGATCTTGGATTTTATCTTCATACATTGTCATTTCAGCAATGATTTCATGAAGGTCCCTTCGGGATAAATCTGCAGTAGCCATTTCTGTTAGATAAATCTCTGCATGGCGTTTGATTTGTTCATACTTTTCAACAGCTGATTTTACTCTGTTATTCAGAATTATTAAATCAGGAGATGGTTGTCTAGCCAACTTTTGACATTTGTCAATCAGTTGAGTTAGGTGATTTTGTAGACCAATAAGTGTCCTCCTATTTCCTGTTTCAGCTGCTGGTGGAATACTGTCAGCCATTTTGACCTTTTCCGAGTTTCGGAGATTCCGAGATATTTTCTTTTTCTGATAAATATTTGTGATGTTAATAGTTTGATAAATGAGCTTTCCTGTCTACTTAGGTAATGATTCCAAAGATCGTCCTTCATTTCCTCCCTGGAATCTGGTTGTAGCAGGTGTTCAATTATCAAAAGTACTGTGATAATTTGATTGTGACCCGAATGCACCAAGTTGGTAAATCCTGTAATAATTTTTTAAAAATAGTAAATGTCACTATTTTTGCAAAGTTATTACAAGATCTGTTACCCTAATAGTTGCTTGATAAAATACCGTAGAATGCCTACTGGTTTTACCTGTAATAGGGTTTGATATAGTTGATTATGGATAATTTGTAATGAAATGCTCATACAGTGATAAAAATTCTTTTTTAAAGAATATTATGTAATGAGCAGCACTGAAAATCAGTTGATTAGAGATAATGTTAGATAATACACTTAAATATGTATGTATGTTACCACAAGTGAGGTAAATAATAGTATATATGATTAATATGCAGTTGTCTTTGACACTGATAGATTAAGTACTGTGGTTTCTTAACACAGCACAGTATTAATATATGAATGCTTACTAGTTAATGGATATGGTGGCTTAAGCCACTGCAAACAATTTGTTTACTTAGATATATAGCTATGATAAATATTGGCTGATAGCTAGGTTAGGCTAGAATATGTAAAAATTATTCCAATGCAAAATCAAGAAGTTTCTTATGTATTTGCTGGAATAATATAGTCTAGTTTATAGACTATCTAGGTTTAAAGGACCAATAATTATCTAGTTTCTAGACTATCCGGTTCGAAGGACCAAAATGTGGGAAAAACCTGCTGTGATTGATATAAGAGGAGACTACCAGGGACTTGTACTGAACTAAATTAAAAAATTACTGTATGCAAATTAATTCAACTAAAATCTCTAGCTAGGGTCGTAAATCCTAGCTCCTCTTTTCCTAATGACAGATAATGGGCTGTAAGGGGCAGGTGGGGTGAGTGAATTAGTTGATAGGTTGATTGCAGTTCCACGTCCACCTGCCAACAGGTATCTCACATCAGCTTGTATTTTATACAAGGATAAGATTTTATAAATTCAGTTATATAACTGAACACTGGCTCTGTTTAAATCAGAGATTTAAACATACACAGTCTAGCCTAGCACCTTAGCAATTAACAGCCAATACATTATACTTTAAACAATACAAATTGTAAATTGTAAAGTATGATAAATGACCTAAATTTGGTCTGAGTACTGTTACTGAGTACTAAAAATATATTCAATTAAATGAACTTATATGATTACTTAAAAAATAACTAAGCAAGCAATTGTTAACTTAATTTATATATTCAAGTATATGCAATGTATATGATCAATGTATATGATTAAATACAGTCAGCTTGTTGAATCTCTTCCTACACTCTGGACACTCATGAGTATTAGTTTACTTATTGTGACAATCTTCTCTGACACTGGACACTCATGAGGTTCAGAGCTTGGATAAGATTCTGCTGTACCACAATATTAATAATAAACTCACAGAAATATGAGGCGTTGCCTCGCCTTTTTACCGACTATCAGTCTTATAGAATATTAATGTTATACTAGCTTTAATTGGCCAACTAATACGCTACAGTAATAACATTCAATAAACTTAGCTGAAGCCGGGTGCCTGTCTGACAAAGTGTGCCAGACTGAAGAACTCTCTTGGCGAGTTTAGGCACGATATTTTAGATTACAGCGTTGCTGTT
Organism: Procambarus virginalis; assembly: GCA_020271785.1. Lineage (NCBI taxonomy): Eukaryota > Metazoa > Arthropoda > Malacostraca > Decapoda > Cambaridae > Procambarus > Procambarus virginalis. Next base: position 1,045,634 of record WNGS01066681.1, on the reverse strand, counting down.
TTGACGTACGAGTAGCGTTGCTGTTGACGTACGAGTAGCGTTGCTACGGATATGGACTGCGTTGCAGAAGATAACAATGAAGATTAGGGATGAGATTAGGGATGAAGGTGGAGACCGCGTCACTAAATGCTCCACTCTACACTTATAGATATAAATGTTCTAGGATTTTCCTTGTTGATATATTGTCCAGGTACTCCCCCAGTTCTAGAGAGTGTTCACTGGTGATAATGATATTAGATAAGGTGTCCTTGAGCTGAAAATGTTCGCTAAGGGACCGTCACGTGTACACTGTTGTGTAAACATACGTGTTCTGCCCGCGGGCTGTGGTGGGCGCTTCTCTCCCGAGATGCCTCCCCATCCCCCTTGAAAAAGGGGGTAGCTTACAATGAATATTGATTGATTATTTTTACAGTCTAGACTTATGATTGAGATAAGATGTGATTATAATAAAATATGATATAGGATTTAAAGATTATAAGTAGTACTTGATAATACCACTGACTCTTAATAAGGATTCGATTTTATCTCTACCGGATACTACGTCATGTTCCAATAAATTTTTAATTAACAAATCCTTCTAGAAGCTTCTGGATCCTTGAGAGAACATGCACTAAGTCACGTAGGCATCTATAGGGCCCTATGGCGTACGTGATCATAGTGGCATCATCTAGGATCAAGCTATATAGTGAATCTATTGTGATTCTGATATGATTCTGATATGATATAGATTTGATATAGATATGATATAGATATGATTTGATATGATATTGATATGATATAGAATTAATACATTTCTTAGATGATTATTAGATATGGTGGGTAAAAATTTCCCACAGTGGTTCGAACAAGTCATCAGCGAAGCACTTGTTTGAGAAGTGTTCGAACGTCATTATAGTTGTGAGTTGAGTGTATGTTATTCATTCACACAACTCATTTCACCCATGTACTAAAAATACAAATAATCTCTAACAGAACCTAAACACCTAACCAAACCTACACCTAACTATACATAGAGTTTTAATGTATATTTTAATATTAATTTATATTTGAGAGGAAATCAATTTTTATTACACAGTGCTTTAAAATTGATGAAACAACACAACATACGTTCTTCATTCATAAACAGTGGGTTTGGCGGGTGCATGGAATCACTTTTGACATTTGTTTTTGAGGACGGGCTGGCACTGGGTACCAAGGACCCACAGTACAAGAATAAGTCTGAATGAGTGACCATATTATGTGCTTCAGAAGTTATGAAAAACAGACATTCGACTTTTGTTTTAATTGATACAGTCTGTCCTTTTAAACTATGGCCAAATGTTCGTTAATCCAGCCGCCAAACCTCCTGTTTATGAATGAAAGACGGTTTATACACGACTCACAACTGCTGACGTTCGAACACTTCCGGAACACGTGCTTCTCTGACGAAATTTGTTCGAACCACAATGCTGTAAATGCTTCACCCACGTACTACAAATACAAATAATCGCCAACAGAACCTATACCTAATCTAACCTACACTTAACTATACATAGAATTTTTATGTATAATAATATTAATTTATATACGAGGACAAAATTTTTTTTAATACACAGTATGTTAAAATTGATGAATGCGTTTGGGGAGGACGGCCGCTGCTTTAAACAGCCTAGTGCGAGGATGGGTTGCAGCAAACGCTTCACCCACAAACTAAAAATACAAATAATCTCTTATAGAACTTAAACACCTAACATAATCTACACCTAACTAACTATACACAGAGTATTAATGTATAATAATATTAATTTATATTTGAGAGCAAATCTATTTTTATTACACAGTACTTTAAAATTGAGGAATGCGTCTTGGGGGACGGCAGCAGCTTTAACGAGACTGGCCTGAGGACAGGTTGACTGATAAATTACTGAGTGTTTTGGAATTAAGATAATGTAGATAAGAACATGTTCATCAGCTTCTTGATAATTAGGAATAATGCGCTGTAATTATTTGAGTAGTGAAGGAAAACAAGTGATGAGAGTTCAAAGACGTTAAACTTCACAGCAAGTATAATTTTTTTTTATTTATTTTTACATGCAAAGCATGCGAACAAAAACGAGAAAACGTCGCACAGAAAAAAACAAATATAAAACACAATGAAAAACAAACAAAAGTACAAGACCACAGGCCAGAAGGGCCTACAAAACAGAAACAGAAGTACATGACATTTCACAAAACAGCAAGCAGGACACAAAACAGGACATACAAACACACATCACAAAGGTAACACACAAACCAGTCAGAAGCCTCAAAAAGAGACACACAACGAACACACAACACAGAAAAGGACAAACCAGGACAGAAGGGCCACACTAAATGCACATTACCAAAACAGACACGCAGACAACCGGAACACACAGGAACCGGGGAGTACAGGACACAAACATACACACAGACAGCCACACACAGAAAACAGACCGGCACACACAGGAGCCTGGAGCATAAAGCATAAAACAGAAAAATACATGAAAAAAATTAAAGACACACTACCACAGGCCGATGGACACACAACAAACACAGCAAGGGGAGGCGAAGCAACATACGCCACCCCTACATGTGTTTGTCCCGGAAATTTCGCTACTGGAAACCGAATAAAGTACGCTTCTCAGCGAAGCCACACATCAGGACGCTCACCACGACGATAACACTCACCAGGGTGCGCCATTATATCCGGAACCTCGGACATGAGTGCATGCACACGGGGGACCCAAATAGTATCCGGGCAGAGGAAAAACGGTGCCACCCGCTCCCACAATACGGGCAAGTGGTCAGCAGTCAGAACACCAGTCATATCATCAACAGGTCGAAGACCAGCACCAAGCATAGCACCCGACGACCGGGTAACCACACCCCTGGACAGGGGCGGCAATTCAGCGGGCAGCAACATGGAAGACGGTACGTCAGGGGGGGGGGGTACAACCACAGGGTCCTCTGTTGGAACAGAGGTGCCCACAAGTTCGGGTACCAGTGCAAACCTCTCATTGCGGGCCCACTTCTTCAGGACCAACACAAGGCTCTGGCCCGCACCAGCCATCACAGTAGGGACCACCCCCCACTGCGGGGAAGCCCATGCAGGAGAAAAAACAGAGGTTAACTCGGAAATACTGTCATCAGCGGCAGCAGAAGGCACTTGAACCTCAGCCACCACTGTCGTAGTAGACACCTCCACCCCAGGAACCACTCCACCGACATCTGTAGTCCTGCAATCGTCAAGTTCACCCACATCGGCCCAGGCAGAAAAGGAACGCCATGAGCGCTTGGGATCCGGCTGCACATCGTCAGAGCCAGAGGCGGAACCTGAAGCGTGGAGTACGCCGGGGGGGGGGGGGCGCACCGTTGCACGATGCAAGACGTCAACAGCCTCAACGACATAGGGGACCCATGTCGTTGAGGCTGCTTGACCTCAACGTCCCATGTCGTTGAGGTTGCTTGAGGCTGCTGCCCGGTCCCAACACTGCATGAGACCCCACACCACCCACCAGAGCTGGGACAGGCATCGGGGATGGAGAAACATGAGCCACAGGAGAAGGCAGAGGGTCAGGTGCAGAGGACGGAGAAGCTGAAGACGGTGGAGACGGAGAGGGAGCATCCAGGGGGATCCACAGCAGCACCATGAACGCCAACAGGAACAGGACATCCAACCGAGGATGGCACAACCTCCGGAGAACAAACCTCATCAAGAGGAGGCGCACCAGGCGACACTGGCGGTGACACAGCAGCCAAAGGTTCACCCACAACTGCATCCATCGGGCCCGTCTCCACAGCCAGTGGCGGGAAATTTTCGCGAAAAAAATTCACCGGAGCAACGACACCCGCTGAGCAGCCATCAGCCATGAGGCCCAACAAACCACATCGAAAACAGGTGCGAGGTTGACGTGAGTAGTAAACACGGATGTAATATTCCATGAGCCGCACCGAGGACGGGATGAGGAAACCATATTAATCCTCACACTCATGACATTTCCAAACCACCCAAAATACCTCCTCAGTAGCACTTCCGGGAACTCCAGGGGCACACCATGAATGGTGACAAAAGTGAGAGCACCACTACCGTCGAAAACAGTCACTGTACCAGCAGCGTCCGGCAAGGGCAAGGACCGTGCATTGTAGCGTCGTAAAAACACCCGGTAGTCGTCCTCTTCTGCAAACTTCACAATAACCCGATGCGAAGACACGAACTCTACACCATAGATCGCAGCATGTCGGATAAAACTAATTCCACGGCAGGATAATCAGCCCGTCCAATAAATTCCAGGCCCACCGAACGAGCCCGCAAAACGGGGGGAAGGAACCGCCTTATCAATCAAGCCACGTCAGCAACGACGAGTATCCAATCACCACGCACGACGGGCAACCACTGAAGCACAGGCGGGCACCTCCACTTTCCCTGGCGACCAGGCTGGAACCAAGTATAATGGGTGGTGTGAGCGCTGTATGCGTCGTTGTAACAAGCAGAACATCAAGATGACCAGTGAAGTGGCGACTGTACATAAGGAAGCAGCCAAACAATTTCTTTGGAAGATGAAAAGGCAGACAGTCCTGACTCATCACAATCTTCACTGCTATCTCTGGTAAGTACAAATGGAATGTACTAGTACTGCATGTTACTCGTTTTATTTTACTTTTTGTGACATTGCTTTTTATCCAAAGAATGCATCCCCAATTATTCTTGAACTTAATAAGCAAACAGGTTCAGATTTTCGACGTTTCGATTTAAGTCCATTTTTGAGGAACGCATCCGAACGTAAATAGAGGGATTACAGTATAAAAATCTTTACGGGGTATGAGAGCCCATTTAATTAGCATCTCTGATATCCATAAAGATAGGGCACTGAACTTAAAGGTTTTCTGCCCCCAGGGTATAAGAGAGTGGGCAATAATTACCGCTGTACCGCAGTTGTTCTCACTGCGAAGATGTGTCAAGCTTTCTTGTCTCCTCATAACTATGAAAATATTACACCTTAAATGGACTAAAAAAAATAACAATTAAGCTGTTTAAATGCTAATTGACTTTCAAGTTGAAAATGAACCCAAGACGTGATTTTCAGTCAACACACAATTTTTTTATTCGTATTTACATGCAAGGCATGCGAATAAGTACAATAAAATAAATTCAGAATAATTAAACTAAACAAGCAATGCACATAATCACCGGCCTGAAGGGCCTACAACAGAACAGAAACACGTATTACAAATATACCATTGAACAAATCACAAAACACAAAACACAGCAACAGTACATAAGGGCAAATAGCAACATGAAAGGAAATACATAAAAGAAACATACTAAACAAACAGAAAATAACAAGAACAGTAACAAGCAGGGACAACTAAGCAGCCTGAAGGGCACTCAACAAAATACAAACAGGCGCATAAACAGTACATTATTTCACATATTTGTCCGGAAACCGGACAGTGTAAACCTCCCAGCGTACCCTTGAAGGAAACCCATCCTCCTCATAAGGAGAAAGTATATAGTCCGGAACCCCCGACACGAATGCACGTAAGCTAGGGACCCAAATGGCACCCCAAGCCATGGGAACCAATGCTGCACGCTCCCAAAGGAGGGAGTGGGGAGTCCGGGCATGAGCAAAATAGGCCATGAGGTCCTCAACCGGCTGCACCCGAGATACCACACGCCACTTCCGCGACGGCGTCACCGAAACCAGCAACTCAGCTGAAGAGAACACATAGGAAGTTGCGAGGGGAGGGGGGGCACGGGATACATTAGTGCAGGGGGGCAAGACCACAGGAGACCCTGCCAAAGTATCCACACGCTCTGGCACCGGCTGAGACTCCCCATGGCGAGCATCCTTCTTCAGCACCAACACCAGGTCACAGCCCGCACCAGCACCATCACCATCCACGTCAGGAGGGGCGACCCCCCCCCCCCACTGTGGAGAACCTCTTGCAGAAGAAAGAACATGAGATAAGACTAATGCACAATCATTGGCAGCAGCGGGCACATGGACCTCAGGCACTACTGTCAACGGAGAGCGCGATGCACCTGTAACCATCTTGTCATCGCCCGAAGGCCCACAGGCATCGAAATCCCCAACATCAGCCCAGGTTGAAGAAGAACGCCGGGAATGCTTGGGCTCCAGCCACACATCATCAGAGCTGGAAACAGACCCAGAAAGGCGGGCATCAAAAGCTGGGCAAACCGATACTCGCCGCAAAACGGCAGCAGCTTCAACCACAGGTGGGAAGCAGGCCGAATACAGCAGGAGGCCCTGCATCCACCCCATCACCCAGCATAGCCGGGATACAAGAGGAGGGCGCAGGGACATTCGCAGCAGCTGGAGAAGACGAGGACGTTGACGACGCACAGAGATTACCCGGAAGATCCACGGGAGAAACAGGGACACTAACCGGAGCAAGAAGACCATCCGAAGGCAACACAACTTCTGGAGGAGAGGCTACAACAGCAGGAGGCGCACTATAGACGACACAGGGGGGGGGGGGACCTAGCACCTAATGGAACGGCCATATCCTCACCCACCGAATCCTCCTCCACAGGAGTGGCAGGAAATCCTCCTCACTGAAGAGGTTCACGGGAGTGACGGCAGCCACAGAACACTCGGCAGCCTGATGCCCCAACAGGCCACATGTTCAGAAACATGTTCGTGGTTGCTGGTGTAGTACACCCGAACGTAGTACTCCAGGAGCCTTACGGAGGACGGAATGTTCGAACCATCCCCAGGGTTCGAATGTTCGTCCGCATACCCTTGAACATCCCCGAGGAAAGCGTGTGCAGCCGCACACTGAGAATAGCACCAAACTGCCCGAAGTAACGCCGCAGTAGGGCCTCAGGAAACTCCAAGGGCACCCCCATGAATACAAATATATGTGAGGGCACTGCTACGATCCGAAATCGTCACCCTGCTGGCACCATTTGGCAGGAGTAAAGAACGCTCCTCATAGCGTCGGAGATACTCACGGTATGCCTCCTCCCCCAGAAACTTAATAAACACCAGGTGCACAGATACTAGTTCAACTCCGTAAATATCCTCCACAGGGACACGAAGCATGTCACACATGACAAGCTCCATATCAGGATAACCAACATGGCCAGAGAACTCCAGGCCCATGGAGTGAACCTGCACAACAAGGGGTAGAGGGCCCCCCCATCATAGAGGCCACGTCAGCACCGACGATTACCTAATCACCACTCTAGCCAGGCGGCAACTGCTGTGCGGGCAGACACGTCCACATCCCCTGGCGGCCAACCGGCACTCCAACACGCAAAATGTGAAACGACGATGCCGTGCAGTTTCTTGGTAATAGAAGCTATTGAGCGTAACAATTGATATGTCATCTCTGCCTTCACAATAGCTCTTAATGTATGCTAAATATCAGATGTATAGACAGACCTTTTTATACCATTGTTGAACAAAAACATGTCTGGTACTTTTTTTTCGTTATGGCAATTCAAACACGCAATGGTGGTAAAAGTTTATTAATGAATTTAATTATTATTAGCTTTAATTAAAAATTTGAAAGTAATGATAAGGGTAATAAACATAAGTGAAAATCTCACCCTGGGTAAAATAACCTAATAACATTAGGTGTAAGTTAACAATGCACTGTACTTGTTGAATTAAAATGATTTGAAGTTTAACATCGTGAGATTAACCTTGTATATTAAACTTGGTTATTGTAACAAGGGTAAACTTAATGTGTAACTTCCAGAGAGTAATTCTAACAATGGGGACTTAGACTAGTGAAAGTGCTACCTTGGGTAAAATAACAATGTAATACAGTAACGTTGTAAGAGGTTAACATTGTATTGCCGGGGGAAGGGTGGGGGGGGGCCCCTGAACCTCCCCGCCCCCCCCCCAACACCTGGCTACACGATGTCTGTTTATATCTTATATGATCTGCAAATGACCTAATTTCTGTGTAGTCTGACAAGCATTCGAGTTACGTCATCTGACTTATCAGAAGCCTCAAAGTAACAATAAATATCATAACAAGTGAATTTGATCATCTTTACACTTGATTAAAAGCTTGTTTATTTAATATTCAAGGTCTTACCTTTTTATTAATTTATTTATATACTAAAAGGTTCATTGGATTTGGAAGAGTACCTAAACTTGGTGTTCTTACCCTCTTGCAAAGTCACTAGCATGTATAGCGTTTCGGGCAGAACTTGTATGATTATTTGAACTGCGATGCTTGGTGCCTGGCCTGATGTTCGAGTTTGCATGATTGTAAACTTTGAGACTTGGTGCCTGGCCTGATGTTAACACTTACACTTGTAAAAATGTCAACCTAATGATCGTTTGTTATAAAGGCATTACACAATCAGCTAACATAACTCTTTGTGCAGAGGTTTGCTTATCCCAGGTCACATTCCTATGTAAATAACAAGGAGGCAGGTCTACGATATAGAACAAAACAACTAGTCAACAGGAAAACATGTGTGTGCCTGATGGATGATTCCAGAGAGCCACACAGATGTAACACTGTAAAAGTGTTTGGGTTAGTTATATTTAAAATATACGCATATTTCATGAGTCACAGACAAGGATTTGAGAGTAGCCAGCTTGTCCGGCCTGGATCTCACCCTCAAGTGTTAATGACCACCCAGTTGACCTGAGGTCAGCCAGTCGAATCTCATCTGGCTCCCGCTAATCTTATAATTGAGCCTGGTAGCCTTCAAACATGCCGACGTTTAAGGAGTGGCTGGTAGAGTGCCCCAGGCTATCTACTTATGGGCGGAGTTAGGTGAGATACAATACAAGGCTGCCACACTCCCACAATACAAGGCTGTCACACTCTCACAGCACAAGGCTGCCACACTCTCACAGCACAAGGCTGCCACACTCTCACAGCACAAGGCTGCCACACTCTCACAGCACAAGGCTGCCACACACACACAACACAAGGCTGCCACACATACACACAACACAAGGCTGCCACATACACACGGCACAAGGCTGCCACATACACACGGCACAAGGCTGCCACACACACACGGCACAAGGCTACCACACACACACAGCAAAAGGCTGCCACACACTCACAACACAAGGCTGCCACACTCTCTCAACACAAGGCTGCCACACTCTCACAACACAAGGCTGCCACACTCTCACAACACAAGGCTGCTACACTCTCACAACACAGGGCTGCTACACTCTCACAACACAAGGCTGCCACACTCTCACAACACAAGGCTACTACACTCTCACAACACAAGGCTGCTACACTCTCACAACACAAGGTTGCTACACTATAACAACACAAGGCTGCCACACTCTCACAACACAAGGCTGCTACACTCTCACAACACAAGACTGCCACACTCTCACAACACAAGGCTGCCACACTCTCACAACACAAGGCTGCAACACACACACAACACAAGGCTGCCACACTCATAACACAAGGCTGCTACACTCTCACAACACAAGGCTGCCACACTCTCACAACACAAGGCTGCCACACTCTCACAACACAAGGGTGCCACACACACACACAACACAAGGCTGCCACACACACACAATACAAGGCTGCCACACACACACAACACAAGGCTGCCACACTCTCATAACACAAGGCTGCCACACTCTCACAACACAAGGCTGCCACACTCTCACAACACAAGGGTGCCACACTCTCACAACACAAGGCTGCCACACTCTCACAACACAAGGCTGCAACACACACACAACACAAGGCTGCCACACTCTCACAACACAAGGTTGCCCCACACTCACAACACAAGGCTGGCACACACACAACACAAGGCTGCCACACTCTCACAACACAAGGTTGCCCCACACTCACAACACAAGGCTGCCACACTCTCACAACACAAGGCTGCCAGACTCTCGCAACACAAGGCTGCCACACTCTCACAACACAAGGCTGCCATACTCTCACAACACAAGGCTGCCATACTCTCACAACACAAGGCTGCCATACTCTCACAACACAAGGCTGCCACACACTCACAACACAAGGTTGCCACACTCTCACAACACAAGGCTGGCACACACACAACACAAGGCTGCCACACTCTCACAACACAAGGGTGCCACACTATCACAACACAAGGGTGCCACACTCTCACAACACAAGGCTGCCACACTCTCACAACAAAAGGCTGCCACACACTCACAACACAAGGCTGGCACACACACAACACAAGGCTGCCACACTCTCACAACACAAGGGTGCCACACTATCACAACACAAGGCTGCTATACTCTCACAACACAAGGCTGCTACACTCTCACAACACAAGGCTGCTACACTCTCACAACACAAGGCTGCCACACTCTCACAACACAAGGCTGCTACACTCTCACAACACAAGACTGCCACACTCTCACAACACAAGGCTGCCACACTCTCACAACACAAGGCTGCCACACTCTCACAACACAAGGGTGCCACACTCTCACAACACAAGGGTGCCACACTCTCACAACACAAGGCTGCCACACTCTCACAACACAAGGCTGCAACACACACACAACATAAGGCTGCCACACTCTCATAACACAAGGCTGCTACACTCTCACAACACAAGGCTGCCACACTCTCACAACACAAGGCTGCCACACTCTCAAAACACAAGGGTGCCACACACACACAACACAAGGCTGCCACACACACACAATACAAGGCTGCCACACACACACAACACATGGCTGCCACACTCTCATAACACAAGGCTGCCACACTCTCACAACACAAGGCTGCCACACACAACACAAGGCTGCCACACTCTCACAACACAAGGCTGCCCACACTCACAACACAAGGCTGCCACACTCTCACAACACAAGGCTGCCACACTCTCACAACACAAGGCTGCCACACTCACACAACACAAGGCTGCCACACTCACAACACAAGGCTGCCACACTCTCACAACACAAGGCTGCACACTCACAACACAAGGCTGCCACACACTCACAACACAAGGCTGCCACACTCTCACAACACAAGGCTGCCACACTCTCACAACACAAGGCTGCCACACTCTCACAACACAAGGCTGCCACACTCTCACAACACAAGGCTGCCACACTCTCACAACACAAGGCTGCCAGACTCTCACAACACAAGGCTGCCACACTCTCACAACACAAGGCTGCCACACTCACAACACAAGGCTGCCACACTCTCACAACACAAGGCTGCCACACTCTCACAACACAAGGCTGCCACACTCTCACAACACAAGGCTGCCACACTCTCACAACACAAGGCTGCCACACTCTCACAACACAAGGCTGCCACACTCTCACAACACAAGGCTGCCACACTCACAACACAAGGCTGCCACACTCTCACAACACAAGGCTGCCACACTCTCACAACACAAGGCTGCCACACTCTCACAACACAAGGCTGCCACACTCTCACAACACAAGGCTGCCACACTCTCACAACACAAGGCTGCCACACTCTCACAACACAAGGCTGCCACACTCTCACAACACAAGGCTGCCACACTCTCACAACACAAGGCTGCCACACACACAACACAAGGCTGCCACATTCTCACAACACAAGGCTGCCACACACACAGCACAAGGCTGCCCTCTCACAACACAAGGCTGCCACACACACAGCACAAGGCTGCCAACACTCACAGCACAAGGCTGCCACACACACAGCACAAGGCTGCCATACACACAGCACAAGGCTGCCACACACACANTGATTTCTGTGTGTAATACCAGCATTATCTTCATTCTAATAAGACCTAATTGAATTCCTCAGATTAGGAAAATTGTAATTTATTGTTGTCAATAAAGATGTTAATAATAAACACTGGCCACGTGCGCTCCTCGTCAAAAACCCTCCCTCCTCCCTAGGCTCCACTTCCCAGCGCACACGGTGAGCAGGGAGACTTGTCGGACAACTCTCCATCATCCGGCACAACTTTATTATTTTCAACTTGTGTATACTTGCCACGACTTCTTTTAATCTGAATCTTTGTACGCATGTATACACATTCACCATGCACACTCTTTCAATGTTTATATATGCATGTAGTTTGTCTCTTCATTTACGCATGTAATGTAATGTAATGTAATATTAGACACTAATGTAAGTGGTTATTGTAGGTAATTAGTAATGGTAAGTATTTAGGATTACTTGTGCATAGGCGATATGCATTCTTCGTTATTAGTTCTGCCCGAAACGCTATGCTTGTTAGTTGCCAAGAATGTAAAACTTCAATGCTCTGTACTCTCATAACCCAACGTACCATTTTGTATATAAATAAATGATATAATAAATAAATATTGATAAGTGCAGCATATATAATTTTGGGATGAATTCTCTAACCTTGTAAACTTTATTTACGTACTACTATGTTCGGGTGCATGTGCCCAACTAACGTAGAATAGGTATACAAGTAAGGTATTAAGGTCAATTATCATGTATCGTAGCGCACCATAGGCTGCAACTCGCAGTTGGAAATTCTACCAACTGCAGTTGTAACTTACTAGCAACCTCGAAGCTGTAATAAATTCCAGCAGCTTCATTGCAAATTACTAGCAACTGCATTTGCAAATATTTTAGTTAAGTTATACAATTTATATTGCCTATGTTTGTTCATCCTCACGCACTAAAAAGACTAGATAGGATACGTGTCGGTACCTGGTCTGACCCTGTCTCTCTGTTTATATCTCTTTATGCATTCTCTTCCTGTTTTGTCGTCTGTCAGTCTCTATGTATGGTTGTCTCAATTTACTCTGTTCCTGTTTTTGTCACCTGTTAGTCTCTCTCTGTATGTCTATCTGTCTGTCTCTGTATGTGTGTCTTTCTCACTGTCCATCATGTGTCTGATATTTATTTATTTATGTATGTATTTAGAAGAAAGTACACTGGGTTATGGAAGTACATATGATGAGGATTAAGTGGTGCATTCTTGCACAGCCACAACCAGGCACAGGGTTTAACACAGGTCCTGAAGCTAAACACAGAATTTTTATTGAATATTAAGCTAGAAGGCGAACAGTTAATCATTAATTCAAAATTAATGTAATCACAAGATTACCCGTATATAGTACGCACAGCGTTCTATTGTGACGCCTATGGTCACCTTGAAGTGAATATATACCCAGGAATTTGGCAACTGTTGTAAATTTCATCTTGGAGAAGGCCAGTAGCTGTCCGAGGATGATCTTGATTAACCTTAGTTCGTGCATTGTTATTGTGAATGGGAATTATTATAAGCTTAAGAAACTCGTTTTCCCCGACGATAGGAAATCATAGGTTACCCCTCCAACAGCATCTGATTATCAGTAGAAAACGGTTACACCAGTCTGTATAGGTGGCTAAACTAGTTAATTTAATATAAAATATAAATTTTACTCTAAATATAAAGTACAGGAAATAGTTGCATAATATGCGCGGTAAATTTAGACAATTTTGAAATTTATATGAAATTTAGTTTATTTAACATTTTTTAATCTTTACGTTATTAATTCAGTAATTGCATATAGACTTTTGTTGATGTTCATATATTATAATATTTCCAGCTGTCTCTCTGTTATTTGTATTATATTTGCTGTTATTACGCTATATACATATATTTTTAAATGTTGTTCAGCGATGAAGAACATAACAAATAAAACAAATTTATAATGTTATCATGCAACCCGTCCGACTCAAGTCCATTACATTCAGCGGTCAACCCACAGACGCATTCATAAATTTTAACATACTGTTCATTCAAAACGGGAATTTTCTCAAGTATAAATTAATATTATAATATATTAGCATATTGTGTATAAATAGGCATAGGTTAGGTTAGGTCAGGTGTTTAGGTTCTGTTGGCGATTATTTGTATTTGTAGTACGTGGGTGAAGCATTTACAGCGTTGTGGTTCGAACAAAATTCGTCAGTGAAGCACTTGTTCCGGATATGTTCGAACGTCAGCAGTTGTGAGTCGTGTGTAAACCGCTTTTCATTCATAAACAGGGGGTTTGGCGGGTGCATGGAATCACTTTTGGATCTTTGTTTGGAGGACGGGCTGTATCATGTTACATTCCAGTGCAGTGTTGTTGTTAAAGATTCGCTACTTGGAACAAAATGTTTCAAGTAGCACGGGCTAAGGTGAGCCGTGCAGTGCTGAGAAGTTAAGGATTGTCTCGCTACATAGTCTTCCCGGCGTCTTCTTTTGATAATTACTTACTTGAGCTTGTCTCCCTCCACTTGATGATTCTGCTGTGAATAATTTACAACTTGTCCTCAGTCTCTGTGCTATTGAAGTATTGTGGGGGGGGGGGGGTAGAAATAGCCTAAGCTACTCTATCCCTTTGAGATGTATTTCATTCTTATCTCAAATAAACATACTTGAACTTGAAGTGATGACCCGGACACCAAAAGGTTTGCATGGGGCAAACCCTGACACGCCCACGACAGTCCTTGCTCTAGCATACAAATATTCAAGGTGGGTTATAATGATGAACATTTAGGGACTGCTAGCCACTTTTCATCACTAAATAAAGACTTCATGAGGATCGCCATGGAAGACGCCCACCTTTCAGTATGAGCAAAGTAGGCAAACTCAACACGCCATGTTGGTCTTCAACCCTTCATATGTCACCTTCCAATGGTGGATGAGCCTAGCCTCAAGCCAGTGTCTCTTATATAGACTAGATGTGATACGAGGCTGTTTGTTTCGACCCGACCTCTCTGTCTCTATTTCTGTATACTACTCACTTATCTATCCTTATCTTACATACGGTGTCTGTGTATGGGGTTCAACCACTGCAGACTACCTCAAGACCATGTAAATGATGATGATAATGAACCCAGCTAAAATCTGTTATCAGAACTATAACAAACTCTGTCTTCAGACAGCATACAGCCCCTCTGTTTAAGCCCCTAAACATGCTAAACATACACTCACTTCACACATTCTCTTGAGATATTTACATGTGTGAAACCTGTTCCCAAACGCTAATGCTGATCTGAAACTCTTCATTGATAGATATAATAGAGCCCATGAGCACCACACCAGAAACAAATATTTCTTTGATATCCCCAGAGTCAAACTAATTCTGTGCAAGCCAAGTACAATGGTGTAGTGGTAAGACACTCGCCTAGCGTTCCGCGAGCGCTTTGTCATAGGTTCGTATCCTGGACGGGGAGGATTTACTGGGCGCAAATCCTTAACTGTAGCCTCTGTTTAACTCAACAGTAAAATGTGTACTTGGTTGTAACAACGATTCTTCGCGGCGGGGATCGTATTCCAGGGACCTGCCCGAAACGCTACGCGTACTAGTGACTGTACTAGAATGTAACAACTCTTGTATATATCTCAAATGAAACCAACGCTTATGGGGAACTAGTACAGTGAAATCAACGCTCATGGGGAGCTAGTACAGGGAAACCAACGCTTATAGGGAGCAGGTACAGTAAAACCAACGCTTATGGGAGGCTAGTGCAGTTTAACCAGCGATTATGGGGAACTAGTACAATGAAACCAACGCTTATGGGGAGTTAGTACACTGAAACCAACGCCTATGGGAACAAGTACAGTGAAACCAACGCTTATAGGGAACTAGTACAATGAAACCAACGCTTATGTTAAACACGTACAGTGAAACCAACGCTTATGGGAACAAGTACAGTGAAACCAACGCTTATAGGGAACTAGTACAATGAAATCAACGCTAATAGGGAGTTCGTACAGTGAAACTAACGCTTATGTGGAGCTAGTACAGAGAAATCAACGCTTATGTGGAGCTAATACAGCGAAACCAACGCTTATGGGCAGCTAGTACTAGTGACATCAACGCTTATGGGCAGCTAGTACAAGTGACATCAACGCTTATGGGGAGCTAGTACAAGTGACATCGACGCTTATGGGCAGCTAGTACAAGTGACATCAACGCTTATGGGCAGCTAGTACAAGTGACATCAACGCTTATGGGCAGCTAGTACAAGTGACATCAACGCTTATGGGCAGCTAGTACAAGTGACATCAACGCTTATGGGCAGCTAGTACAAGTGACATCAACGCTTATGGGCAGCTAGTACAAGTGACATCAACGCTTATGGGCAGCTAGTACAAGTGACATCAACGCTTATGGGCAGCTAATACAAGTGACATCAACGCTTATGGGCAGCTAGTACAAGTGACATCAACGCTTATGGGCAGCTAATACAAGTGACATCAACGCTTATGGGCAGCTAATACAAGTGACATCAACGCTTATGGGCAGCTAATACAAGTGACATCAACGCTTATGGGCAGCTAATACAAGTGACATCAACGCTTATGGGCAGCTAGTACAAGTGACATCAACGCTTATGGGCAGCTAATACAAGTGACATCAACGCTTATGGGCAGCTAATACAAGTGACATCAACGCTTATGGGCAGCTAATACAAGTGACATCAACGCTTATGGGCAGCTAATACAAGTGACATCAACGCTTATGGGCAGCTAGTACAAGTGACATCAACGCTTATGGGCAGCTAATACAAGTGACATCAACGCTTATGGGCAGCTAATACAAGTGACATCAACGCTTATGGGCAGCTAATACAAGTGACATCAACGCTTATGGGCAGCTAGTACAAATGACACCAACGCTTATGAGGAGTTAGTGCTAGTAACACCAAGGCTTATGGGGAACTACTACAAGTAACACCAAGGCTTATGGGGAACTACTACAAGTAACACCAAGGCTTATGGGGAACTACTACAAGTAACACCAAGGCTTATGGGGAACTACTACAAGTAACGCCAAGGCTTATGGGGAGCATTTATCATTAAAGTTATACCTTGTACATTGCCAGCACTGTTGTGTCTCATGACTGATGGGTCAGAGACCCCCGCGGCGGTGCTTTTATTCTATGATATAAGAGTATGTACGAACAAGTTGATGTTGTCAGCACCATGTCCAGGCGACCTTCCGCACTACTGGTCTCAAGTGTCGCTCCTCAGTCTTGATATTTTGTGTGTAAGAGCTCGTGCAAAGTTGTTGTGGTTGAGCAAGCTGTATTGTAGTCTTTAGGTTTATACTCTTTTCAGTTTCGTCCAGTGATCTGTAACGATCTAATTTTGTATCGGATTTACGTACTTTTTTAATATTAAAGTGTAAAATTTGCATTCATAAATAATAGTTCTAAATTAATTTGTTCCCCCGCTGTCATGACAACGGAACTCAGGAGGCGCGCCGGACTTTAAGCGACCTCCCTCAGTATTCATGGCGCCATTCTCGATACTTCAGTCGTTCGCAGTTATTTTACGTTTACAGTTTTGAACATCTATGGACTGCCAGCAAACATAAGTGTTACGCGTTCATCAAGTGATAGTGGCGTCTCGCACCCAGAGAGAACCAGGAAAACCATCAGTTTAGAGGTGAAAAATTTGTGTTTATTTCGTTTGACGTTTGAGAACGGTTCGCTCGCATTGTCTCTGCTCCACAACCCATCCTCAGACCAAATCTATTCATCCAGCGGTCGACCCCAAGGACGCAGTCATCAATTTTAACAT
>WNGS01066681.1:989673-1006744 GCA_020271785.1 Procambarus virginalis | reverse complement strand
TTAGATAATATATATATATATATATATATATATATATATATATATATATATATATATATGGTATGTTGTGTGTTGTGAACAAGCCGGAAACGGGCCTCAAGCATATATATATATCGTACCTAGTAGCCAGAACGCACTTCTCGGCCTACTATGCAAGACCCTATTTGCCTAATAGGCCGAGTTGATTTTCTTTATTTTCAATAAATTGTTTCCAGTTGGTTTATTTTAAATATTTTTATTATATTATATTAAGAACATAAATTATTGATTTAGTTATGTTAATTTAGGTTAGGTTAAGCTAGGTTAGGTTAGGTTAGGTAGGGTAGGTTAGGTTCGGTCATATATGTACGCTAGTTGTAACTTAATTTACAAAAAATAACTCATACATAATGAAATAGAGAGCTTCATCATTTCATAAGAAAAAAAATTAGAAAAAATATTGAAATTCAGGGAAAACTTGGCTTATTAGGCAAATTGGGCCTTGCATAGTAGGCTAAGAACTGCATTCTGACTACTAGGTACGACATATATATATATATATATATATATATATATATAATATATATATATATATATATATAAATGCCCAACTCGCCTAAACATGCGAGAGTATTATTCAACTATAGAACACTTTCCCACCAGGAGACTCGAACCCTAGCCAGCACAGAAGCCTTCCAGCCACCAGCATGACAGGTAACGCGTTAACCCACTACACCACACTCAGACCCTAAAAGAAATGGTAATTTTGGGGCATTTCAACACTCCAAAGATCACCACTTCCCAAGAGCACCAGAGCTAGTGAGGGGTCAAATTTACATTTGTTTACGTTTTGTTTACGTTTACAAATGCTGGTGGCTGGAAGGCTTCTGTGCTGGCTAGGGTTCGAGTCTCTGGTGGGAAAGTGTTCTATAGTTGAATAACTACTCTCGCATGTTTAGGCGAGTTGGGCATGAAGCATAGACACAGTGTATTCCCATATTCAACAGGGACTTGATGAAAAAAACGTAAATTTGACCCCTCACTAGCTCTGGTGCTCTTGGGAAGTGGTGATCTTTGGAGTGTTGAAATGCCCCAAAATTACCATTTCTTTTAAGGGTCTGAGTGTGGTGTAGTGGGTTAACGTGTTACCTGTCATGCTGGTGGCTGGAAGGCTTCTGTGCTGGCTAGGGTTCGAGTCTCCTGGTGGGAAAGTGTTCTATAGTTGAATATATATAAATATATATGCAAACAAGCCTGAATGGTCCCCAGGACTAGATACAACTTCTGGGGTGTGAGTTTTCAGTTATAAATATATATATATATATAAATATATATATATATATATATATATATATATATATATATATATATATATATATATATATATATTTATATATGAGCTAATTTTCTTAAATTTGAGTTAAAACTAACGTAGATATATGACCGAACCTAACCAATCCTACCTAACCTAACCTATTTTAACCTAACCTAAACTAATATAACTAAATCAATAATTTATGTTCTTAATATAAAATAAATAATATTTAAAATAAACCAATAGGAAACAATTTATGAAAATAAAGAAAATTACTTGGCCTATTATGCAAATCGTGCCTTGCATAGTAGGCCGAGAAGTGCGTTCTGGCTACTAGGTACGATATATATATATATATATATATATATATATATATATATATATATATATATATATATGTTGTGATGGTGTTTGCCCCCTTATATTTCTCCCTCGCCAGCTGTAAGAGTCATATCCACTTTACCCGAGCGTTCTCTACGTTGCGGGCTACAATTTGATGTATGTGGGAGCTTGTAGTGTTCTCGCGTTGGCGAGAAATTCGTAAAAGAAGGAAGTTTTGGCCTGTTGTTTAGGCCCTTTAGGACGCCAATATGGCGCTGGTCCCTCCGTTCTCCCGCCAAAACTGTATGACGTCAGTGGCACCATATTGGTCACTGACAGTGACGTGGCACAGGGAGCCAATGAAAAACGCCCCTGGCAAGTATGACGTCACGAGAGCAAGGGGGGTCCGGAGATCCGTTATACCCGCTCCCGGGGATTTTACGCATCACCCCAAAGTCTGCAAGTACTCTGTGAGGTCTTCCTTCGTTCATGTGTTGGACCAGAAGAGGGAATCGACGGAATATTGAGCAACAAGTGCTCCAGGGACAGGTACTGTGCAAGAAGAAGTGAAGTCTGTGCATTGACGTATGCGACGTCTGAGACAGTTCACCCGTTTTGTGATGACGTAGTGGCTGGGCCGATCCGCCGGGAAGCAGTGGAAGAAAAAAACTAATTGGGAATCAGGACGACTGCAGCCGAAAGTAGGTCTGCAGCCGTAGTTGGGAGGAGAAGTCGACGGCCAGGAGACCGACTCCAACCCTTCAACAAGTTGTGGAGGAGCACGGACCTGTAGAGGACAAAGCACGGAGACGACGCGTTATTTTGGGACGTTGATTGGGTTCCTGGAGTGAGCATCAGTGTGTGTGGGGGCGTTCCCTACAACGAGGCAAGAGCCGGGACCAGGAGCTGTAATTCAACTCTCACCGGAGGGATAGTCCGCACTGTGAGGTGGAAGTAGGTAATTCTAGTTTCCCTCCGAATTCCCCTTTAGTCAGCTATATTTAGCCAGTGTATCTTCTATGTCGTGAGCAATCTCACCAATGTCTATGTCACGGTAGGACACAGTTGTGAGAAGTGAAGCTGTAGAAAGCTCTCACAGTATATATATTTGCGGTGTGTGAATGCACCTGTTATTATTGAAGAAACTGCTGTTGATGATTTCTTTCATGTGACATTAATATTATAGATTGTGGCAGAGAATATATATATATAAGTGTACCAGTTATTGGTGTTAGGCTGTGTGCCCAGTATTATCTTTTCATTATTGCTAATGTTGATGAAGTGATCAATATATATATATGTTGGAGTATTGAGTAACATATTCACATGTACAGTGTTTTTCTGTGTCATTGCCATTGAAGTGAAATACGGTGTTGAAGGACAGTGCAGTGTCTTATTACGTTTATTACCATTACTGTGATATACGGTGTTTAATGCCTTACTGTGAGCTACTGTGTTAATTGCCATTGGAATGAATTAGTGAGCATTAAGGCAAGTGCATTGATTAGCAACGTTCAACGCCATTATAGCAATTATTGTGTTGATTGCCCAATTTATGTTTGCTGAGAATTTTAAGAAACAGGCGCTTAACGCCAAAGAAACAAGTATATGAACATTCGCACGGTGAGGGGGAACCGATCAGCTGAGAAGTGACAGGAGGGGGAGTATTGCCCTCTAGTTGGGCCCCAGTTTTATGAAGAGAGAGTGACTCACTGCCATGTACTTGCTGCTTTGTTGTTGATAGATGGATATGATACCTTGAAACTTTTAAGTAAAATACAAAATACCTTCGCGTTTGTATTATCCCTCCATATTCTTGTTGCTATTTAACAGTTGGATAGAGTGAGAGTGATAGAGATACATACCTGCCTGATATCAGATTCATTAAGTGTGCTCTTGCCACTGTTACCACAATTCCACAATACCACTGACGTGTTACTGGACACGGGAAACACCAGTTGGCGACCTTGGAGTTAGTAGTAGAGCCCTTGTCGGGGCGGGCACATGGTTGGGAGAGAGAGAACTGTGTTCCCACTCGTCTTTGGCTAAAAAGGCCGGCTGGAGATTGACTGGGATACTCTCCTGGCGAACAGTGGCGCCGCGAGGATTGAGTGAAGACCCGCAGGGCTACGGTGAGTAACGGTTATCGCTAATACTACTGGGTGGTGTCTATGTAGAGAGAGAGACACCCCGACGTTGGCGACCATTGACAGGATATTAAGTACGATCATTTGTACTTATACTTACTTACAACTAAGATAACCCTGACATAGGCAACTTTGCCAGGTTTAAGTACTTAGGATATCTTGTACACTTTTACTTGCCCCGCACACACGTATACCACCCGACATTGGCGACCTTGCCAGGATTTCGATCAAGATAACGATCACGATAACGGTTGCAATTGTGATACTTTGCAGTGGTATTAGGTATCAGGTACAGGTTATCACTCATAGCACAAGATGGAGGATGAGAAGGTAACAAGGTTCATTGACAAAAGGGACGAGCAGGTGCTGGAGCATTTCAAAAAGGCACAGCTGCAGTTGGTAGCTGACCACTTTGGGATAAAGTTGAGATCTTCCAAGGTGGGAGAGAGGAGGCTCGAGATCATGTCACAGCTCAGGGCACGAGATTAGGCTTTGGGAGAGGAACAGCCACAGACACCTGCCAGTGTAGGAGAAAACTTGAGCATTGGTGGAAGCAGTAGGGGATCCAGCGGCAGCAGGCGCAGCGTTAAGCTGGAGATAATGAAGCTGCAGCTGGAAGCACAGCTGAAGCGTAAAGAGGCACAGCTGCGCAAGGAAGAACGAGAAGCAGAAGCACAGCTGAAACGGGAAGAACGAGAAGCAGAAGCACAGCTGAAACGGGAAGAACGAGAAGCAGAAGCACAGCTGAAATGGGAAGAACGAGAAGCAGAAGCACAGCTGAAACGGGAAGAACGAGAAGCACAGCTGAAACGGGAAGAATGAGAAGCAGAAACACAGCCGAGACAGGAAGAGCGTGAGCACAAGGCACAGCTGAGACGAGAGGAGCACGAGCTGGAGGTCAAGCTGAAGCAGCAGGAGGTTGAAGCTAACCGAGAGATTGAGCTGAAGCGGGCTGAACTAGGGCTAGCCCCACCAGCCCCACCAGCCCCTCCACAGCAGGAAGACCGCCGGGTGTGTGAACGAGATTTACCGGTCTTCGTGCCTAATGAAGCTGAGGGCTTCTTCGACCACTTCGAGAGGGTCGCTACCTTGAAGAAGTGGCCGAGAGCAGAGTGGGCAGAGCTGGTTCAGGGTAGGCTCACCGGTGAAGCTCGCAAAGCCTACAACGTGCTCGACCTCAAGGAGTGTACCAACTACGATGCTGTGAAGAGAGCTGTGCTCCACTCTTTCAAGTTAACGCCGGAATGTTACAGGAAAAGATTCAGGGAATGTACCCATTCGCCAGGAAAATTGCATGCAGAGACGGCGAGGGACATGGAGAGAAAGTTCCTGAAGTGGCTGGAATCAGAAGGAGCAAAGTCAGCTGAAGATGTCAAGAGGCTGATGGTCATGGAGAAGTTTATGTCCGTGCTCTCTCCTGAGATCAGGGTTAGAGTAAAGGAGGCGGACATAAAGGACCTGAGGGCCACGGCCGACAGAGCTGACATGCTGGAGGAAGCCTTGTGACCATGCCGAGAAGGACAACACCGACCGCCAGTATACTCCAGATATAGTGGAAGTTATAGAAGGATGGACAGATGGAGGACAGGAGCGAGTTCTCCCAAGTCCCACCTCTCGAGTGGAGATGGTAGAGGCTCAAAGAGTGCTGTGGAGCCGGTAAAGAAGTCCCTAGCTGAGAGCTCAGGAGCTGTTGCTGCAACGAGAGACGCTATGAAGGAGATGGCGGATGGCGCGAGGAAGACCCACGGAGCGACTGCCTCTGGAGGCGTTGCCAGGGCGAGCGGTGGTGGAAGGTCACCACCAGGGAAGTTCCGCTGCTACAATTGTGGGGGATTCGGACACTTCTCGCAGGAATGCAGACGCCCTAAGCAGCGGGGAAACGTTGCTTTCGTGAGGGTAGAGGGCCAGATGGCCGAGAGGGTGCGGGATGAACCCGTACTGAGTGGGGAGAAAAGAGGTCATCCATTCGTGTGTGAGGGGACCGTAAGGATGGGGGACGCAGACCCCATTCCTGTGAAGATATTGAGAGACACCGGGGCCGATTTTACCCTGGTGAGTAAGACCCTGCTCCCCGAGGGTTACGAGAGTACCAGTGTGGGGGTGGCAGTTGTGACCACTGTGGGAGGCCCAGTGAGGATGCCCCTACACCAGGTGACTCTGAATTCTGATTATGGCTGCCAGACCCTAGTGGTAGGGGTCTGCGCATCAATGCCCAAGATGGAGGCACAAGTCATCCTTGGAAATGACGCATGTGGAGGATGTGTTCTCCCTAACCTCGTGAAGGGCGAAGAGTGCTTGGAGCACTATATCGAGTAAGGGGGAGTGTTAGACGCCTGTGGGGATAAGAGGGGAGTTGCCGCGGTGGCGTTCCCTGTATGCGCCATGATCCCAAGGCGGTGCGACAGACACGGAGAAAGTGGATCTGATAGGGCTGAAAGGGAGACGTCCGACAGCCTGGGAGTCGATCACCTCTTTGTGGAACCCGGAGAACGAGTGGAGGGCGAAGGCAGCCAGGATGGTGAGTTACAGGTGACCCTCGCCAGTTCTCTTGGAGTGGACCGCACTCATCTTGGAGAGTTGCAGCAGATAGAGTTCCCCGAATTGATTCATGAGGCCAAAGGAGGACGTGTTGGTCCTGAGAGGGCCACTCACTTTTATATACAGGACGGAATGCTGATGAGACAGTGGAGGCCTGTGAGGATGGAGACCAAAGAAGAATCTCTAGGTACGAGGCACCAGGTAGTGTTGCCAGCCCAGTGCAGAGCGGCAGTGTTGGATCTGTCGCACTCAGGATCGTGAAGTGGGTAGAATGTAATTATGTGTTAATTGACTGTTGATTATTGGTTTTGACTTTTTGATGTGTAGGGCCTCGCTGATGTCGAGTCTCCTGTTGTTGTATCTGTCGATAATTTGGGGCTGCTTGTTAATATTTCTCTGGTGATGGTCTTGTTGTGTGAGGAGATTATATGCTCTTTGATGGAGCCCTGTTGTTTGTGCATTGTTAATCGCCTAGAGAGAGACCCCTGTTGTCATGCCTATATACTGAGATCTTCGGGGCTGACAGTCCCCAAGTGGGCATATGAAGGCATAGACGACGTTGGTTTCTTTCAAGACGTTATGTTTAGTGCCTGGAGAGTTCTTTATGAGTAGGTTGGCCGTCTTCTTGTTTTTGTAGTAAATTGTTAATTGTATTTTCTTATTTGTGTCTGTAGGGATAACGTTCTTATTAATAATATCTTTCAGGACACTTTCCTCCGTTTTTGAGCCGTCGAAAAAAAGTTCCTGTAAAACAGTCTAATTGGAGGTACAAGTGTTTTGTTAGTTGTTTCTTCAGAGGTTGCATGGCATTTCACCTTTCTTTTAATGACGTCATCAACATAACCGTTAGAGAAGCCATTGTTGACTAGGACCTGCCTTACTCTACAGAGTTCTTCGTCGTCTTGCTTCCAACCAGAGATGTGAGTGAGAGCTCAGTCGACGTAAGCATTGACAACACTCCGCTTGCACCTGTCTGGGCAGTCATTATTGGCATTAAGGCACATTCTTATGTTCGTTTCCTTAGTGTAGACTGCAGTGTGGAGGCCACCATTTCTTTCTGCAACTCTTACATCTAGAAAGGGCAGCTTCCCATCACTCTCCATATCGTAAGTGAGACTTAACACCGAATTTTGCTCGAATGCCTCCTTCAACTGCTGCAAACATCTGACATCAGGTACCTGCATAAATATGTCATCAACGTACCTGCAGTATATGGCAGGTTTCAAGTCCATGTCAACTAAGACCCTCTGCTCTATTGTACCCAGGTAGAAGTTGCAAATAGGACACCCAGGGGAGAACCCATGGCGACCCCCATCTACTTGTGTATACATGTGCCCATCGGGACTCAAGAAGGTTGCCTCTTTAGTGCAGGTTTCGAGTAACTTCCTTAGTATGCTCTCTGGTATGTCCAGAGGGGTACAAGTTGGATTACGATACACTCTGTCCATCATCATCCTGATTATTTCGTCCACAGGCACGTTGGTAAACAGCGACTCCACATCCAGAGGCTCTTATCCCTGTGGCCTGTGCTCCCCACAGTAAGTCAACGAATTCCTTTGCAGACTTCCGGCTAAAAGCACAAGGCACATAAGGAGTCAGCAGGCAGTTGGGTTGTTTAGCCAGTCTGTATGTGGGTGTGGGTATCTGGCTAGTGATTGGCCAAAATGGGTTTCCAGGCTTATGGGTCTTGACATTCTCATATGCATAACCAGGTTTGAATTCCTCGATAACCTTTGGCAGGTGGAGTCCAGAGTTCTTGGCGTTCACAGTTTCAATCAATCTCTTTACCTTCGTTTTCAAGGTAACACGTACTAGCAACAAGTACTCAGTGACACACTACCAACAAGTACTCACAGTGACTCACCACCAACAAGTACTCACAGTGACCCACCACCACCAACAAGTACTCACAGTGACCCACCACCACCAACAAGTACTCACAGTGACCCACCACCACCAACAAGTACTCACAGTGACCCACCACCACCAACAAGTACTCACAGTGACCCACCACCACCAACAAGTACTCACAGTGACCCACCACCACCAACAAGTACTCACAGTGACCCACCACCACCAACAAGTACTCACAGTGACCCACCACCACCAACAAGTACTCACAGTGACCCACCACCACCAACAAGTACTCATATAGGCCCAGATGGAATCTCTCCCTGGATACTTAAGGAAGGAGCAGAAGAACTGTGCCTACCACTCTCCATAGTGTATAACAAATCTCTGGCAACAGGGGAACTGCCAGAAATTTGGAAAGCAGCTAATGTAGTCCCGATATACAAGAAAGGGGATAGACAGGAGGCACTGAATTACAGGCCAGTGTCCCTAACCTGCATACCATGCAAGCTGATGGAGAAGATTGTGCGAAGAAAGCTAGTGGAGCACCTGGAGCGAAAGAACTTTGTAACACAGCACCAACATGGATTCAGGGATGGCAGGTCCTGCCTCACAGGGTTACTTGAATTCTACGACCAGGCAACAAAAATAAGGCAAGAAAGAGAAGGGTGGGCAGACTGCATATTTTTGGATTGTCAGAAAGCCTTTGATACAGTGCCACACAAGAGACTAGTCAAAAAGCTGGAGATGCAGGCTGGAGTGAAAGGGAAGGTACTCCGTTGGATACAGGAGTACCTAAGCAACAGGAGACAAAGAGTCAGTGTGAGGGGTGAGGTCTCAGATTGGCGAGACGTTACGAGTGGAGTCCCGCAGGGGTCAGTCCTTGGACCTATACTGTTTCTGATATATGTAAATGATCTCCCAGAGGGTATAGAATCGTTTCTCTCAATGTTTGCCGATGATGCAAAAATTATGAGGAGGATTGAAACTGAGGACGATAGTAGGAGGCTACAAGACGACCTAGACAGACTGAGTGAATGGTCCAACAAATGGCTGTTGAAGTTCAACCCGAGTAAATGCAAAGTAATGAAACTAGGCAGTGGAAACAGGAGGCCAGACACAGGATACAGAATAGGAGATGAAGTACTTAATGAAACGGATAGAGAGAAAGATCTAGGAGTTGATATCACACCAAACCTGTCTCCTGAAGCCCACATAAAAGGATAACATCTGCGGCATATGCGAGGCTGGCTAACATCAGAACAGCGTTCAGGAACCTGTGTAAGGAATCATTCAGAATCTTGTACACCACATATGTAAGACCAATCCTGGAGTATGCAGCCCCAGCATGGAGCCCGTACCTTGTCAAGCACAAGTCGAAGCTGGAAAAAGTCCAAAGGTATGCCACTAGACTAGTACCAGAACTAAGAGGCATGAGTTACGAGGAAAGGCTGCGGGAAATGCACCTTACGACACTGGAAGACAGAAGAGTAAGGGGAGATATGATCACAACCTACAAAATCCTCAGAGGATCGACCGGGTAGACAAGGACAAACTATTCAACACTGGGGGACGCGAACAAGGGACACAGGTGGAAACTGAGTACCCACATGAGCCACAGAGACGTTAGAAGGAACTTTTTCAGTGTCAGAGTAGTTAACAGATGGAATGCTTTAGGCAGTGATGTGGTGGAGGCTGACTCATACACAGTTTCAAGGGTAGATATGATAGAGCCCAGTAGGCTCGGGAATCTGTACACCAGTTGATTGACAGTTGAGAGGCGGACCAAAGAGCCAAAGCTCAACCCCCGCAAGCACAAATAGGTGAGTACAGTGNCATATGGCCCGATAGATAGTAATGAAACCCGTCGTCCTCTACCTCGTTCCAGTTTGGTGGCGCTGCAAACACAGAAATGCTATACAAACTTTTGAATGCACTGATCAAATAAAAATTCCATTAATAAAACAATAACTTTAAAGTATTATATTCACAAAAATACACACAAAAGCATCCATACACCACACACATCACAAACACACACACGAGAATACAGCCGACCAGTCCTCATCAGCCCCCTTCTCCTGCCCCTCACATTTAAACTGCTTACCATCACCCGTCAGCCCCACTTGGCCCTCAGCCCACCTCTCCTCATCAGACCCTTCTGCCTCTCAGCCCCTCTCACACCTTCACTCCCACAGCAACTGAGGCACCCGTTTGTCCCACAGCCACTGAGGCTCCCGTTTGTTCCACAGCCACTGAGGCTCCCGTTTGTTCCACACCCACTGAGGCTCCCTTTTGTCCCACAGCTACTGAGGCTCCCGTTAGTCCCACAGCCAATGATTGTTGCCGCCGAAGGCGGCTAGTTTATTGTGCACCCTATACTCATCCTGTGAGCGGTAGTGCAAAAGCATTACAGAGGGCACAAAAGGTCTTTATCAGACCTCATCTTAGATTATTACATTAACAATTTCATCTATCCTTCACACCTTATAGTTACAATGTCAGCTAGTTACAGAGTAAGTGCTATTTCAAGAGCTACATATTTACAGTAAGTCATCATACATTAATGGTAGGTCTTATCGCTAATACACAGCCAATGAGGCTCCTGTTTGTCCCACATCCACTGAGGATCCCGTTTGTACCACAGCCAATGAGGCTCCCGTTTGTCCCACAGCCACTGAGGATCCGTTTGGCCCACAGTCAATGAGGCTCCCGTTTGTCTCACAGCCACTGAGGCTCCCGTTTGTCCCACAGCCACTGAGGCTCCCGTTGGTCCCACAGCCACTGAGGCTTCGGTTTGTCCCACAGCCACTGAGGCTCCCGTTTGTCCCACAGCCACTGAGATCCCGTTTGTCCCACAGCCACTGAGGCTCCCGTTTGTTCCACAGCCACTGAGGCTTCGGTTTGTCCCACAGTCACTGAGGCTCCCGTTTGTCCCACAGCCACTGAGGCTCCCGTTTGTCCCACAGCCACTGAGGTTCCCGTTTGTCCCACAGTCACTGAGGCTTCGGTTTGTCCCACAGCCACTGAGGCTTCGGTTTGTCCCACAGCCACTGAGGCTTCGGTTTGTCCCACAGCCACTGAGGCTCCTGTTTGTCCTACAGTCACTGAGGCTCTCGTTTGTCCTACAGTCACTGAGGCTCCTGTTTGTCCCACAGCCACTGAGGCTCTCGTTTGTCCCACAGTCACTGAGGCTCCCGTTTGTCCCTCAGCCACTGAGGCTCCCGTTTGTCCCACAGCCACTGAGGCTCCCGTTTGTCCCACAGCCACTGAGGCTCCCGTTTGTCCCACAGCCACTGAGGCTCCCGTTTGTCCCACAGCCACTGAGGCTCCCGTTTGTCCCACAGTAACTGATGCTCCCGTTTGTCCCACAGTCACTGAGGCCACCGTTTGTCCCACAGTCACTGAGGCTCCCGTTTGTCCCACAGTAACTGATGCTCCCGTTTGTCCCACAGTCACTGAGGCTCCCGTTTGTCCCACAGTAACTGATGCTCCCGTTTGTCCCACAGCCACTGAAGCCACCGTTTGTCCCACAGTCACTGAGGCTCCCGTTTGTCACACAGCCACTGAGGCTCCCGTTTGTCTCGCATCCACTGAGGCTTCCGTTGTCCCACAGCCACTGAGGCTCCCGTTTGTACTACAGCAACTGAGGCTCCCGTTTGTCTCGCATCCACTGAGGCTCCCGTTTGTCCCACAGCCACTGAGGCTTCCGTTAGTCCCACAGCCACTGAGGCTCCCGTTTGTCCCACAACCACTGAGGCTCCCGTTTGTCCCACAACCACTGAGGCTCCCGTTTGTCCCACAACCACTGAGGTTCCCGTTTATCCCACAGCCACTGAGGATCCCGTTGGTCCCACAGCCACTGAGGCTCCCGTTTGTCCCACAGCCACTGAGGCTTCCGTTAGTCCCACAGCCACTGAGGCTTCCGTTAGTCCCACAGCCACTGAGGCTTCCGTTAGTCCCACAGCCACTGAGGCTTCCGTTTGTCCCACAGCCACTGAGGCTTCCGTTAGTCCCACAGCCACTGAGGCTCCCGTTTGTCCCACAGCCACTGAGGCTCCCGTTTGTCCCACAGCCACTGAGGCTCCCGTTAGTCCCACAGCCACTGAGGCTTCCGTTTGTCCCACAGCCACTGAGGCTTCCGTTAGTCCCACAGCCACTGAGGCTCCCGTTTGTTCTACAGTAACGCTCTTTTCTACAACCTAACTTACAACCAGTCATCACAAGCAGTTCTTAACCGAACTTACATTTGAAACCGACAAGTTAACAACCGACAAATACAAACCAATAGGAGTGTTGTGAAAACTCAGGTAAAAGTGTGTCCAAGAAAAGCATTGAACTATGGTATACCAATGTGTTTGGAGCCACAAATAATGCACAGGAAATAACATAAATGGTTATTGAAGAAGAGCCATAATAATAATAATGGAATAATGAGGGAATAATCATTAATATAATAATAGAATAGTAACAGATAATAATTATAGATAATAATATTATTAATATTATTTATACTATTTTACTAGATAATATATAATTCTATTAATAATAATAATAATAGAATAGTAACAGATAATAATTATAGATAATAATAATATTAATATTATTTATACTATTATACTAGATAATATATAATTCTATTAATAATAATAATAATAATAATAATATAGAATAATAATAAAAGAATAATAATAGTGGAATAATGAAGTCTGACGACTTAACGTTTAGGGAGAATTAACAAGCAAAAAATGTTACTGTTAATGGACAATTGTTAATGAACAATTTTTTTGCGTCAGTCAGAAAAATTATAGGATGATTACGAGAACTTTCAAATCCAGGGATCCCATCACAATGGTTGCACTCTTCAAATCATTTGTATTGTCCCG
Organism: Procambarus virginalis; assembly: GCA_020271785.1. Lineage (NCBI taxonomy): Eukaryota > Metazoa > Arthropoda > Malacostraca > Decapoda > Cambaridae > Procambarus > Procambarus virginalis. Next base: position 993,707 of record WNGS01066681.1, on the reverse strand, counting down.
TCTTGAGTACTGCTCAGTACTCACTTCCCTCTTCAGAGCAGGAGACATTGCTGAAATAGAGGGAATACAGAGAACATATACGGCACGCATAGACGAAATAAAGCACCTTAATTATTGATATCGCATCAAAGCTCTCCAAATGTACTCACTAGAAAGAAGACGAGAGAGTGATATCAAATAATATACACCTGGAAGATACTGGAGGGGCCACGTACCAAATCTACACAGCAAATAACAACATACTGGAGTGAACGATATGGAAGAAAATGCAGAAGAGAACCAGTGAAGAGCAGAGATGCCATAGGCACAATCAGAGAACACTGTATAAACATCAGAGGTCTTCGGTTGTTCAACACCCTCCCAGCGAGCATAAGAAATATTGCCAGAATAACCTTGGATATCTTCAAGAGAAAACTAGATCATATTCCCCAATGAGTGCAAAACCAACCGGGCTGTGGTGGATATGTGGGCCTGCGGGCCGCTCCAAGCAACAGCCTAGTGGACCAAACTCTCACAAGTCAAGTCTGGCCTCGGCCGGGACTTGGGAAGTAAAAGAACTCCCAGAACCCCATCAAGCAGGTATCAAGCCTGAGATCATTGTAATAGTAGAAACCAAGATAAATAATACGGTACCAGATACAATATTTCCAGGGAGATACCAAGTACACTGTATTAAGATTAGACTGACAACAAAGACAGGGCCGGGGAGCTGCACTCCAAGTGGAAAGATGGTGAAAGTTTGAGGAACTTGAAGATGATAATGTAAATAGATACAAAGTCTGTCACTGGAACTCTGACAACAGATGGAAATAAGTTAAAAGGTCTTGATAATATACAACCTCTCAATAAACAACGCCAGGAATATGAGGATACAATCAAGGTATACATAAATGAACTACAACTGGACAGACACATCAACATATAGAATGAGTTAAATTACTGATCATAAGGGACCTAAATCATGGAGAGATAGAATGGGAATCGAGAAACACCGATGGTGTGACAGAAACATGGAGAGCAAAATTAGTTGAAGTTTCAGACAGGAATTTCGTAACACAGCATATAATAAATGACAAGAGAAATGAGTGGAAGATGCAACTAGTCTAATGGATCCGATCTTCACTCAAAATGAGAAAGATAGCAAACACTTAGGGCACAAAATACCCCTAGGAGCCAGCAGTAATTGTGTCCTGGTGTTTGACTGTGTGTCTGAAGCAACAACAATGTCGGGCAAAGGAGAGTAGATTACATACAGAAAGAGGAATTTTATGAGATTCAGAGGGTATCTGGGGAATTGTGAAATGGAAGGTAGAACTTAGGGGGCAGATATTTCGGGAAAAGATGGATCAAAAACTGATATGCAAAGATGCTAAAGAGAGATTTATACCAGCATTAAGGGTAAACAGTTTGAGGGAAGAAAACAGCCAATGGGTCAATTGAGAATGCCAAGAAGCTAAATCGAAAAGCAGTAGAGTGGAAAAAAATACAGAGGGCATAAGAAAATCAGTATAAATGCAATAGAGTTAGGAATGATTACATAAACTTATAAGAAAAAGTTTTATGTAAACAACATTACATCCACAGCAAAGAAGCAACCGAAGTTACTACATAGTCATATTTGAAGGAAAATGACTAAGTGACTAGACTATGCAAGAGGGGAGCAGAACATACAGAAAATTATAAGGAAATTTGTGAGGAGCTACATGCAAGTTTTCATGGTGTTTTCACGACTGATCCATACCAACTCCCAGTGCTGGCAGAGGAGGTAACACTAGACGAGAGATTGATAGATATTGAAATAACAGCTTAGGAAATACTGGGACATTTAGCATTATTATTTGAAAATAAAGCTATGGACCAGAAAATATTTCACCGTGGATGTTAAAAGAAGCTGCACAGGCCTTCAGTATACATCTACCTCAGGACTTTAATGAGAGAATTGAGACAGGAATTTATCCCAGCTGCTTGACAATGGTGACTTTCATACCAATATATTAAAAAGAGACAGAATAGACACTGGACTACAGACCAGTATCACTGACAAGCATCCCCTGCAGGCAGCAAGATACTCGGATGGAGAATATGACTAGTTAAACGCCTAGAGAGGATCAGATATATAAACAAGCAAGTGTAAGGTTTTGGACAAGTGATCAGATGCCAGGAGTCCAAAAGAACATTACACAATAAAGGAAACCATTCATCCCTGTAAAGGGTAGAGAAAAAGCCCTGGGCGTGGGTGTAAGTCCAAGCCTAACTCCGGAGGTATATGTTAATTGGATACCATCAGCAGCAATGGCAAAATTCAGAACATCGTTGGGGAACCTAAATAAGGAGGCATTTAGATCACTGTAACGCGTCTTGTCTGGGAATTCCGAAGGGATGGGACGTGAGGAAAGATTGAACAAATCTGACCTGCCATCACTTGCACTTGAGAAAAGGAGAGATAGGAGACATGATATATACTTATAAAATACTTAGAGGATTGACAGAGTAAAATTGTTTGGGAGTCAGTATATTATATAACCGACAATAGAAAGGTGGGGTCCAGGAGCCCATGATCCTGCAAACACAAATAGTACTGCCTCTGGACTGTATAAACCAATGTTAACTGCATCATTATCTGGACCAGGGTTTGGGAGAAGCAACAGCAGGAACAGCAGTAGGAGGAGCAGGAGCAGCAGGAGTAGCAGCAGCAAGAGCAGTAGCATCAGCAACAATAACAACAGCATCAGCAGCAGCAGCAGCAACAACATACCCGTGAAGAGGAAGTGGAAGGCCGTGGGGTTCCGGTAGAGCTTGGGGCGGTCAGCGACGTTGGTCAGCACGGCAGGTCTCTTAGACACGCGGCACTCCGTGGCGCCTCCTGCTGTTGTCAGCACTGACACCGAGTGGCACGTTGGCAGCACCTGACACCGGCGGTGGCACTCACCTGCAGGAGAGAACCAGCCCCGGTTATGGTGTTTGGCTGGAAAGTTAAGGTACACTAACATGCATATAGACTGACACGGAAGCACACACAGTGGTGCCGTGACACCCTGGGCCGAGGCCTGACCGCTGCCACTGGCAAGCACCAACACCAGAACAGTTATGGTCAAGCTAGTTGTTTCTGGGACAATTTAACAAAATGCCCATATTTAGAATATAATACTCTCTAAGTTACTGGAAATCAGAGAGTTTTCTCGCCATTCTCTCTACCCACGTCTGATCTCTTCACTATTTAACACTCACATGTCTGTCTCTAACATTCTCCTCTACCCGTTTATCAACCTCTCTCGTTCACTTTTTTTAAGTTTAATCCATTCTCATATCTTTTACTCGCATCATACTCTCGTTTTTTTTTTGCTTCTCTCTTTCGTCTGCTTTGTATTCAAAATCCGTACACCCTGGCAGCCGTCAGGCCTCCTGACGGCTGCCAGGGTGCACGTGTGTGTGTGTGTGTGCGTGGTTATATATGCATGTATGTATGTATGCTTCTGTGTGTACAAGCACGTCTACTCACCTAGCCATGCATGTATCTTCCCGCTCTACCCCGTGCGTCAGGCATGTGCTGTGACGTCAACAGTCCCCAATAACTGCAATCTTGTGTTACAATGGTTGCCACCCGACCCCGTTGTCACGACAAGTGGTGAACAAAATATATATATATTCCTAAATACTTATCTTGATCTGAAACCTTTCCTTGATAGATGTAATTGAATCCATGAGCACCACACCAGATATAAATATATCTTAGATATCCCCAGAGTCGGACTAAATCTGTGCAAACACTCTATACAAATAAAAGGACCCAGTCTTTGGAACTCACTCCCTGATGAATTAAAAAAATTCCAACGTATGTCTTATTCAAAAGTAAAACCAAAAAGTACCTAATTTCATCCTCATAGTTTCCTACTTTGTGCTTCAAACTCACACTGTATCTTAGTGGACAGGTGCAGATAGCCTCCTTAGCGGCAGCGTCCGCACGCTCATTTAAGGAAACACCAATATGGCTGGCAAACCAGCGAAAATCGACTGTCTTAAGTCAGCTGGATATA